>CAUYRH010047655.1:0-13100 GCA_963574655.1 Perodicticus potto | reverse complement strand
GGGCTGCAATAAACATTCTAGTACAGATATCTGTGTTATAAGGTGATTTTTGCTTATTCCCATTATTCTTTTGTTAATGTGCTTTGGGGTGTCCCACAGGCTTCAGAGGTTCTATTTACTTTTCTTCATTCCTTTTTCTGTTTATGAGACTGAATAATTTCAGTTGACCTCCATTAAGTTCCTTCCCCCCATTTTCCTCTCTTTTCTGTTCAGATCTTCTGTGGAGCCCCTCTAATAAATTTTTCATTTTAGTTGTTACTTTTGAGCTTCAGAGTTTATTTTTTTAATATAATATCTCTTTCACTTAGGTTTTGAGCTTCAGAGTTTTTTTTATTATATCTCTTTCACTTGGGTTTATTTCACTTATTTAATGAGGCACTGTTTTCCTACTTTAGTTAAACACAGTTTCCTCCAGTTCTTTGAGCATACTTGGAAAAGCTAACTTCAAATCTTTGTCCAGCAGTCTAACATCTGGGCTTCTTCCTATTGACTACTTCTCTTCCTTTATATGGGACATAATTTCTTTTATATGTCTCTTAATTTTTTTTAAACTGGACATTTTAAATAATGTGATAACTCTGGAAATCAGATTTTACCTCCTCTTCAGAATTTATTATTTATATGTTGTTTATATGTAACTTTTGTTGAACTATTGATATAAAGTTTGATTCTTTGTTATAAGTAGCAATTGAAGTCTCTGCTTAGTTAGCTTAATGGTCAGCTAATGAATAGACAGAATTCTTTAGGGGCCTGAAACAGTAAGTCTCCCAGTCTTTGCCCAGGGGTCTGTGTCTGTGTTAGGGTAGGCATTTAACTCTAAAAGCCAGGCTATTGACAACTCTGCCTTATCCTTCATTCTTTGCTTGTGCAGAGTCTCAATGTTAGGGGTTTCTCATGCTTTTTGTGAACATGCATACAGTCCTACACATGCACACACCTTTTTAAATTTCTAGGAATGTATGGGAACTTTTCAAAGCCTCCTATAGACATCTTATTTCCCAAGTTTTATTTTAACCTTTTTTGGTTACCCCATTTTTTGCTTTTATTCACTTCCCTACTGAATACTTAGTATTCAACAGTTCCTCTATTATGTTCAAGAACTGCCACCTGGGAAAAGGCTATTTACACTAGGTATGCTCCAAGTTAGTTCAAATGAAGATAACCTTACTGGTGGGGTTTTCCAGGGAACTACCAAATAGGCCAACTCATGCCAATTCTCTGGGAATGGGGCTTTGGAGGATATCCAAACCATCTGGCCCCCTCCAGTGGCTGCCAGGCTGCTGACTTTTATCATAAATGTGGGTTGTTTTGTTTGAGGCTACTGTAAAGCTGTGTGGAGAGTTAAAGCTCACTTTTCTGATATTCTGTTATTTTTCTTGAATAAGGGTCCCTGTATTGCTGCAAGCCTTTTTTTAATTTCCAGATTGCTATAAAAGTTGATTCTGACAATATTTATCAGCACTCTTACTGCTTTTATGAAGGGGAGAATTTTCAGAGATCCTTATTCTGCCCTTTTCTTGACATCTGTAAAATAATAATTTCTAATTCTAATATTCCTTTTGCACTTATTAGCTGGAATTCCGGAAAGAACTCTTCCTTATTGGTTACTATTGACTATAGTTTATAAACAAATGACATAAATGTAACAAAAGAATAATTAGTGGGCAAATTTCAGAGATTTTTATCTGTGTTCATTTTGATGAGAGATATTTGGAGATTGCAATCTGGGTCTAGATGTGCTTCTTACTACTGATATGTACGTCATTACTTTAGGCTTTTTCAAGTGGTAGACACCTGAAGTAATTATTTTTTAGAAAGAAAATTTACAAGTTTCTTTTTAACTCAAATCATGCTTTCATACTGTTTTTTCTTATTCATTTAAGATTATAGGGTATTTACTTTTGTTTCACTTCTCTCGTATACTGATATTCTTTGTTTCTGACATGAACAGTTATTTCTTTATATCACAATATACATACATAATTTCAGAGTAATTCATTAGACTACTTGAATAGTTTTCTTTATAGGTTGTTTTATCATAGTTTGGTTTCTTTGTTTGTATGTTTGTTTATTTTCATTAAGAAATATGTGACTAGGGCTATAAAGTCACAACCATACTGTGTTTTAACCAAAAGCTAAAAAAGCATTGAAATGCCCATTAATTATAGAATGATTAAATTGTGGCACATTCACAGAATGGGATATGATACTAAATAAAAATGAATAAAGTACAACTACATGCACTGATAAGGATAAATATCTTCTTTTTATAATGCTGTAGAAAAAACAGACACAAATAAGCTTATAATTCCATATCTATCAAGTATAAAAATAGGCAAAACTATTCTGTTCTATAAGAAGCTACTGTTAGGGAGACAACACCTGAGAAGAAGTATGAAAGGAGATTCTAAGAGCTAGTAAATGTCTTGTTTCTTAGTTTGGGTGCTACTTACCTGGGTGTGTTTCATTTGTGAACATTTTCAAACTGTATAATTATGTGTAATTTTCCGTTCGTATATTATACTATAATAACTTTTTAAAAATTATGTTTTAAAGTCAATTGAAACAGTTCTGTTCTGTGGGTGTTTATTCCACAGCTTAATACAGAGTTAGACTAAACTTCTTTTCAAACTCATTTTGCATATATATACTCGGAATATGAGACTGGCGACCTAGATAAGGTTATCCACAACCATGAATGTGTTCCTTTAATTTCTCAGGAGAACATGTGCCTGTCAGGGGCTGGATCCAGATACCTGTGGTGCCTCCTTTTCTTTTGGTTGTTCCTGGAGCATGTACTACAATGGATGTAAGTTTGCCAGAAGCAAGATCCCACGGAAATTTAAGTTGCTTGGGGATGACCCAAAAGAGGTAGGTTTACTTTCTGATGTTTAATCTCTTTATTAGATTAGACATACAAAGAATTGATGACATATTTTGTTACGCTCTAACAGAATTGAATCAAGAAAATTTCAGCCATACTATAGACACACATTATATTTTATAAAGCTGGCATAATAATAAGCATGTTACACCAAAGCAGATAAGATTTAAGAAACAAACCCTTCCTACCTATGGCCTTTCATATCTATTTACTACACAGTTTTAAAAGACTGTCATTATAGCATTGATGATAATTGTTCCTTATTCTATTCTATTTTATTTTATTCTTATTTATTTTGAGTCGGTTTCCCTCTGTTGCCCTGGGTAGTGCTGTGTCATCACTGTAGCTCACAACAACCTCAAACTCCTGGGCTTAAGCAATCCACTTGCTTTAGCCTCTCAAGTAGCTAGGACTACAGGCACTTGCCACAACACTTAGCTAGTTTTTTTATTTTTAGTAGAGAAGGGTCTTGCTCTTGCTCAGGCTGGTGTTGAACTCCTGAGCTCAAGCAATCCAGTCGCCTTGGACTCCCAGAGTACTAGAATTACAGGCATGAGCCACACTACACTCGGTCTGTTGATAATTCTTTATCTTTTCAATCTGAATTATAGGAATTATGTTCATGACTGCCACATTCAGAAGAACTTTTGTCACATTTACATGCCATAGATTTACATAACTTAAAGTCACTAATGAGTACACTCAGTCACTAAAACTCATTTATATTTTAATATACATCTGCAGTTGAAAAAATGAATGTTGATTTCTCCTATTGAAGTCACTGGTTTTTGTCCTGTCTTAGCATATATATTGCTTAAAATACAGTTTGCAAATTGATATCAAGTTTAACTTTTGGGCAGCATGCAGCCTAGACTACAGAATTTCCTTAACTTAATGATGATTGTATCATAAGTTGAAAATGTTTTAAGTCAAAAATCCATTTAATACTCCAATAAATCCATCACAAAGTCAAAAATATGAAGTTGAATCATTGTAGGACCATGTGTATGCTAATTGAATGTTAGAAAGCCTCAGTCTATCTCACATTTAGAAATGACCACATTTTCAGTTACTCTATACACCTTATAATTATCTTTTCAATTTTAAATACAATCAAAATATACACCTTTACTACGGGTAATACTGATGTGACTTCTAAACAAAAAATTTGTAACTATAATGGTAAATGAAAGCATAATAAAATAAGTGTAAAACCTCTTCAAATCATGATATGGACTTTTTTCAAAGCATCATGTTTTTAGTATTAAATATATTACTTATATGTGGTAGATGTCTTCTTTTTAAGAACATGAACATCCAATAAACTTAATGAAGAGTAGCGGTTTTGCATGTTGTCATTTTCATTGTTTGCACTTAAGAGCTTTTTCACCATCACTTGCTACATGTTTATTACTTTAGGTTTCTTGTAAACCAAATCTGGAGAATAGCTAGTAAAGTCTTCCCTCTGTTAGGCAGGGGTACTCTGCTCAGAAACTTCTTTACCTTCTAAAATTTACATCTCTGCCAGGTGTAGGTATGAATGGAACAGCCAAGTATCTTTACCCAACATTTTTAAAAGAATATTGTAAAATCCATTCTTCATGAGCAGAGCAAGTAGGAGTATAACTGAGCATTTCCCCTTTCAAGTAAGCTCTGTGAAGTTTTTCATATATACCACATTCTATGTCTGAGAATTTTATCCACATTTGAAGTGTCTAATAATATTTAGTTCCACGGAGAGGTCATTTATTTCAACTTTTAAAATGCTATCATTAGAAATGTATAATATTAATACTGGAAATAGACAAATTAAGCTAAACAAATTCTTCCAATAGTTTATCTTCCTTGGTTGCTGATCAGTGAAAATAGAAAATGTGAACTCTTAAAGACCATATGATTTCATTTTCTTAACCCTACCCCAAACATAAGATTATATTTATAAAGTGCCAAGTATCTGCACACAAAGTACAAAATCAGTTAATCTTATAGAAAGAAAAAAATAAACCAAATAGACATTTATTTAATATCACATACAAAAAATAGGTGATATGCGGTCTGTACTTTTCATTTAGAAATAGACATTTTTATGCTGCTTAACTTACTTAATAAGGAAGGCTTTTGGATCCCATTATGTAGGAACAACGGTCTGATAGCTTCTCTTATATAGAGAGAGAATGGATTTAGTATTTTTAAATATGTAGTATTATTCATTTTATACAGGAAGAGAAATTGGAGTCTCATTTGCAAAACCTATCCACTCTTATGGCACCTACATACAAGAAACTTGCCCCTGATGCATATAATAATCAGGTAAGTTTAAATAATCATTGACAATTATTGTGACAATTTACTTATACTTTATTAATGATCTACCTACTTCCAAAATTATTTGTAAAGCAATTATTTTCCCTTATTTTTCTACATGGTTGAAACCACTGCATTGTTCTGTTTCTGGCATATAAAAATTGTACCATCCAGAAGAGCATATTTTTGGTCTTTACCAGTTACAGTAATGAGCCTTTAAGGGTTACAAGCAGTTGTATTTACTGATCTTGTTTTTGTATTGATAATTTTGTCTCTGAACGGACTACAGGGATTACATTAAAATTAAGTTGTTGAACCTATTAACTATTTTCTTAGGAAGCCTATAAATATATTATGAGTATACTACATTATAAATGTATATGTGGTTGCAACATGTCAGATTTTGCCAAATCGTCTTCCTTTGTTTAGCATTGGAACCATAAACCAAAAAAAAACCTTTTTTCCCTGTACTTGTGTACCCTGAGCTCTATTTAGTTAGGTAGCTAGATGATTTGATCAGAAATGGCTCAGAAAAAAGGCAAAAGACTGCTTCAATAACAAAAGCATTAAGGGAAAACCTGCTACAATCCAGACACCATGTCCAGTTCCTTGGAACATAAAGACTAGCAGGGCAGCTTCTCTGCTTTCAAAATTCCTTCTTTAGAGGACACAGAGACATGTAAAATAGCTATTATAGGATAACACAACAAAAGTAAACTATGGAGTGAACTATGTGCACATTTCTGAAAGAGTAAAAAGGGATTATTCCTGAAAGTAGAAATGTTATGTCACAAATGGCCTTGGATAGGCCAGGCACGGTGACTCATGCCTATAATCCCAGCACTCTGAGAGGCCGAGGCAGGTGGGTGGCTTGAGCTTAGAAATTCGAGACCAGCCTGAGCAAGAGTGAGACCTCATCTCTAAAAAATAGCTGGGTGTTGTGGTGGGTGCCTACAGTCCCAACTACTTGGGAGGTTGAGGCAAGAGGATCTCTTGAGCCCAAGAGTTTAAGGTTGCTGTGATGCCAGGGGCAACAAAGTGAGACTCTGTCTCAAAACAAAACAAAACAAAGAAAACAAAAAACAGATGGTCTTGGATGCCAAACAAAGATATTTGAACTTTAACCTATAGGTAACCATTGGGGTGTTTCAAGTATGTGTGTGAAAGGGGTACAGGGAGAGTGAAGGGATTTAACTTTTATTTTAAAAACATCACACAATGAGCCAAATAAAGGAAGTATAACTTAGACCAGTATAAGATTAGAGACAGAAAGAAAGTATTCCAATCACTAGGCAAGAGATTTTAAGGTCTTAAAGAAATGGCAGGGGTGATAGAGAAAAGGAAATAAGTGTGTGAAATATTTGAGGTGGAACCTAGAGGACTTGGTAACTAATTGGATGTAAGGATGAATGAAAGAGAATTTAGGGAACCAACAAATTTCTTGTTTGGACAACCAGTTCTATTAACTAGTATCAAGAATCAGTAAGAATTAGTAACTTTGGGGAAAGAAGGAAGATATTAATTTTTTTTTTTTTACATCCTAGGTTTGATGTGCTTGGAGAATTGGGAAAAAAATCAGGTTAACATTGTCGATATGGGGGTTAGCAAAATGCAAGAAAGAGTTGAAGTTGAATACAGAGGAATGAATGCAATTTTTCAGAGTAGAGATATAAAGAGAAGAAAGGGCTGATGATGGGATTCTGGAACCATCAACATTTTAGGCATGGGAGGAGGAAAAAAAGCCAATGAAGTGCTATAAGAATGGAAGAAATGGAGTAGGAGAGGTTAAAGATTTAGAGAATGTGGGAGACATGGAGATGGAGGGAAACTGGAGGGGATGAGAAGGCATCCAGTGCAGTGTACTTGTACGACTCTGCAATTTACCTGATATTAATATTATTAACTCTATGAAATTATATTAGTTTACTCAGTAGACACAGATGTAGGACTAATCCCAAACAGAAGATAGATAACGATTTAGCTATTTTTCCAACTGGTTTCTTTGTTTTTGGTAAGAATGATACAGGGGAATTAAATGATGGTGTGTTTGTAAGTTGTTTTGTGTCACAAGTTTTTAGAAATGTGTATGAATAGCTATCAGAGTTATTTTAAATGCTATTAATATAGTGGGATTAATACTGTTATTTTACTTATTTTAGTTAGCATCACAGGAAAGTATAAGGAATACTGTGGTACAAGTACAAAAGTTTATTTTCTAGGCAAGAAATACTATGATAAATCAAGCTATAAAAATAAGAAAACGTACTGGGCATGGTGATTCATTCCTGTAATCTCAGCTCTTTGGGAGGCCAAGGTGGGAGAATCTCTTGAGACCAGGTGTTCAAGACCAGCCTGGGCAACATAGCAAGACTCCATTTCCACAAGACATAAGAAAAATTAGCTGGGTGTGGTAGCATGTACATGTAGTCCCAGCTACTTGGGACAGAAGGCTGAGACAGGAAGATCACTTGAGGCCAGGAGTTAAGGCTGCAGTGAGCTATGATTGTGCTGCTTTACTCCAGACTAGACGACTGAGCAAGACTCAAAAAAAAAAGAAGGAAAGAAAATGAAATCACAAGAGGCTGAGGCAAGAGAATTGCTTCATCCCAAGAGTTTGAGGTTACTGTGAGCTATGACACCATGGTACTCTACTAAGAGTGACAAAGTGAGAATCTATCTCCCCCCACCTGCCCCCCCCTTCAAAAAGAAAGTGAATTGAGTCTATGTTGCTAGATTAAAGATTGACTATTGTCTATTAAATACAGTTTTTATAACTTGCTGTTAATCAGATGGCTTTACTTGGGGAAAGGAGCACAAAACAAAACATCAATGTTCTTTTTACTCCCTTGATTGTCGTGTAGACTGTCCCATACACACTGTATTTTCTAAGCATTTATTTAATATATTCAATCCTCTCACATTTTGTCTTTGAATACTTTAAACTATTTTATACATTTCCTGAACCCAGAGTACCCAAACATGAAGGCATCCACATTTTTTAAGTTACAACAAGATGATTAGATGTAAACCCTAATGTGTCTCAATACTTAAATGAGAATAAATACCCATATGTGTAGATAGAAAGATAGAATGTCTAGATAAATTACATCAATTAACGATTGTGAATGGCTAAGATGTTTTGAATGGGTGTTTTTATATTTCATGTTACTGTTGATAAAGGTCATCTATGCTAATATGGTTTTGACAGCTAAATAATAGCCACATGATCTTTCCACACAGTATATGGGAAGTTCATTTGATATTATGGGTGGTGTCATAAAACCTATTTTTTGATCTTTACCTACTTTCCCTAGGTAAATATATTATCTCTATTTTTCACGTCTGAGTACTCTTCCTTGCTTTATTCCTTGATTTTATAAGTCAGCATTTCTTCTGTCACATTCATAGAATTAAGAATCTAGAGTTTCTCAATTTAAATGCCCTTAATGTCTATCTAGTAAACATATCTGGTCTGTCTTTTCTATAGTTGTCTTATAATTAAACTTCAGACCTGAAATAGCAGGTTTGAACCTCAAAATCATGTGCTATTCATTATACATGGAGATGACATTTTAGGCAAATGCTGTGTGTCAGAGCTTTCTATGATGATGGAAATGTTCTCTGTCTTTACTGTTCAGAACTATAGCCACTGGCCACATAAGATTATTGAACAGTTGATATGTGGCTACCTCAGTTGAGCTGATTAGTTTAAAACTTTAAATTTACATAGCTACACATGGCTAGTGGCTACCACATTGGACAGCACAATTGTGGATCATCAGAAAGCTAAGCATTTAAAATTGTCTTCCAGATATGGGGATAGACTGCTAGTAGTGCATTCACAGGTTCTGTGTCGCCATTTCTTATGAGACAGCATAAGTCTAATGACTGATTGTATATTTATTTTTGTTTAAAGAACAGAATAAAGCTAACTAGACCACAGCATGGCCTAAATAGTCATAAACCACATAGTCATAAGATAGAGTGGTCAATGCCTTGACTGTCCTTTCACCAGCATCTTATAAGGCTAGATATATAATTTACAGTATATATAAACCCAATGGGAAATGACATTAATCCATGGAAAACTTTATCATGATGTAAGTTCATCTTTCAACAAGTTTACCTTCTAGCCATGATGAAGTAACAGGCTGAATTTACGTTCACACATTTAAGAATAAAACCGACAAAAATACATGAAACAGTGGGGTTTAGACATAGAACACTCAGAAGGAAAAGAAACAATGATGCCAGAGAAGGAAAATAAAATGATGAACTTATCATTGTTCCAGCTTACTTCTTGAACAGATAGGAACCAAAACACAACCAGGATTATCTCTGCATTAAGGAGACAAAATTTAGAATTCAGAAAGGTCAAGATGGCTAGAATTCATAATTCAAAATACCAGAAAAAAGAGAGCTTCATTGCGAAAAACTCCAAATATCTGCAGAGGGTTCTGCTAGAGCAGTGGTTCTCAACCTTCCTAATGCCCATGGCCCTTTAATATAGTTCCTGTGGGTTGAAAACCACTGTGGAAGAGTGCTCCGCTTAATCCTAAACAGTGCTTGCATGTAAAAAAACTACGAAGGCTGGAAAAAGAGCCACCAAAGAAGCAGGTCTCAAGCAGGACCCAGAATACTTGTCACTCATGCCAGACAGACAGAGTGAGACCTCCCAATATACAAGCTATCAAGTAGATTTTTCAGAATTGTATTACCTAGGTAGTGGGAGTAGATTTGGCAATTCTGGTACCATTTTAAAATGTTTAAAATCAAGACTTAAAAGGACAAAAATGATTCTAAGTAATGTAACAGCATCCCAGAACAATTACTGGGGGAAAAAATTCTAACAAACAAAAGGTAAAATTTATAATATCTACCATCCCATCAAAAAATACAAAGCAACAAGAAAATACGTGAGGGGCAAAAGAGCCAACAGCAATAGTCCCAGAAGTGTCATAAGTAATCAAACATGTAGAACGGGGCTCGGTTCCTGTAGCTTAGCAACTCGGGCACTGGCCACATACACCAGAGCTGAAGAGTTTGAACCTAGCCTGGGTCCACCAAACAACAATGACAACTACAACAACAACAACAACAACAGCGCCTGTAGTCCCAACTACTTGGGAGGCTGAGGCAAGAGAATCACTTAAGCCCAAGAGTTTGAGGTTGCTGTGAGCTGTGATGCCCCAGAACTCTACCAACAGTGACATAGTGAGACTCTGTCTCCCAAAAAAAAAAAAAACAAAATGTAGAAAGGGTCATTGAAATGGTTATCATAATCCATGTGCAGAGAAAGTCAAAGAAAAGCATGAGCAAAGCAAGGAAATATAAGAAGATAGAAAAAAATCCCACATTGAACTTTTGGGAATTAAAAAATATGTATTATATCTAGACAAAAATACACTAGACAGAACCGAAGATTAGTAAACTTGAAGATAGAGCAATGGAAATTTTTCAATATAAACAGAAAAACCAAAAATGAAAAAAACTGGAATAGATCAAAATGCATAGAATATTTTCACACTAACAATATGTGTAAATGGAATTTTAGGTGGTGGGAAACAAAAATATTTTTAAAAATAATGGTCAAAATGTTTTTAAAATTTGTTCAAAATGATAAGCCCATAGGTCCCAGAAGTTTAGCAAACCTCAAGTAGAAAAATAATATGAAAGACATGAGGAAGACTATATAAAGACATATCAATCACTTTGCTTACAGTAAATCTGAAAAGCAAATGGAAAAAAAGAGACAGCATATATATTGAGGGAAAATGATAAAGACAGGAGACTTCATGCAGAAAATGACAAAAAAGAAGATACAGGAGAAAAATCTTTACATACATAAGGAAGGGAAAAAAGAAAAAAAAACTAGTAACCCAGAAACCTATAACCAATGAAAAAAAGACTTTACTTTTTAACTGTCTTTAAAAGATAACAATATACTATGAGATTTAAAACATGTGGAAGTAGCTTAGAAGCCGGGAAATTGAAATATGCTATTGTTAAGTTCTTAAATTACATATGGCCTGATGTAGTACCTGGCTGTGGACTGCGAGAAATTAAATACTACATTGGAAACCTTAAGGCAAGTACCACTTTAAAAAGCATCTAGCTAATCAGCCAGTAAAGAGAAAAATGGAATGAATTCAAAAAAGTTTTTTAAGAAAAAGAATATGGGAAAAAAGGAAAAAAAACAAAACAGACAGAAGATGGTTTACCTAAACCCAATACCATCAATAACCACATTAAATGTAAATTGTTTTTAACACCCCAAAGTAAAAAGCAGAGCGTATGTTATTAAATTCAAAAAGCAAAACCCAGGAAAACCACATCAATCAAAAGGAAGGTGGAGTGACTCTATTAATAGCAGACAAAGTAGACTGATAGCAAAGAATGTTGTAAGATTAAAGGTGGTCATTTAATAATGAGAGAAGGGTCACTTCCTTGAAAGAACATGATAATGCTAAATATTTATACACCTAATAACAGAGATTTAACAGTTATGAAACAAAAATTGATAGAACTAAAACAAAGAAAAATACACAATTAGATTTTAACACAATTCTGAATAATAAGTAGACAAATCAGTAAGGAAATGGAAGACTCAGCACTTTTTTTTAATTTTTTTTTTTATTAAATCATAGCTGTATACATTAGTGCAATCAAGGCGTACAATGTGCTAGTTTCATATACAATCTGAAATGTTTCCATCAAACTGTTTAGCATACCCTTCATGGCATTTTCTTAGTTATTGTATGAAGACATTTGTATTCTGCATTTACTAAGTTTCACCCATACCCTTCTAAGATGTACCATATGTGTGGCCCCACCAATTACCCTCCCTCCACCCCAACCTTCCTCCTCCCCTCCCTTCCCATATTCTTGTGCTATAGTTGGGTTATAGCCTTCATATGAAACCTTTAAATTAGCTTCATAGTAGGGCTGAGTACATTGGATATTTTTTCTTCTATTCTTGAGAAACTTTGCTAAGAAGAATATGTTCTAGCTCCATCCATGTAAACATGAAAGAGGTAAAGTCTCCATCTTTCTTTAAGGCTGCATAGTATTCCATGGTATATATGTACCACCATTTATTAATCCATTCGTGGGTCAATGGGCACTTGGGCTTCTTCCATGACTTAGCAATTATGAATTGGGCTGCAATGAACATTCTGGTACAGATGTCTTTGTTACAATGTGATTTTTGGTCTTCTGGGTATATACCTAGTAAAGGAATTATAGGATCAAAATGGCAGGTCTATTTTTAGATCTCGAAGTACTCTCCAAACATCCTTCCAAAAGGAACGTATTAGTGTGCATTCCCACCAGCAGTGTAGAAGTGTTCCCTTTTCTCCACATCCACGCCAACATCTCTGGTTTTGGGATTTTGTCATGTGGGCTAATCTTACTGGAGTTAGATGGTATCTCAAAGTAGTTTTGATTTGCATTTCTCTGATGATTAAGGATGGTGAGCGTTTTTTCACGTGTCTGTAGGCTGTGCACCTGTCTTCTTTAGAGAAGTTTCTCTTCAAGTCCTTTGCCCACCCTGAGATGGAATCACTTGTTCTTTTCTTGCTAATACGTTGGAGTTCTCTGTGTATTCTAGTTATTAAACCTTTGTTGGAGGCATAACCTGCAAATATTTTCTCCCATTCTGAGGGCTGTCTGCTTGCTATACTTACTATGTTCTTGGCTGTACAGAATCTTTTTAGTTTGATCAGGTCCCAGTAGTGTATTTTTGATACTTTTTCAATTGCCTGGGGAGTTCTCCTCATAAAATATTCACCCAAGCCAATTCCTTCAAGAGTTTCCCCTGCACTTTCTTCTAATATTTTGATAGTTTCATGTCTTAAGTTTAAATCTTTAATCCAGTGAGAGTCTACCTTAGTTAATGGTGAGAGGTGTGGGT
>CAUYRH010047653.1:0-18597 GCA_963574655.1 Perodicticus potto | reverse complement strand
GCAGCTTAAAGGCTGGGAGAAAAATTTGGTAACCGGCTTTCCAGACATCCCCTGTATAGCTATGGATTTGGGAGATAAAAGAGCAGGGTTAGAGAGAAGTACAGAAAAGGTCGCTCCAGTGTCCAAAAGAAATTTTATCTCCTGGCATTCCACTATAAGGCACACCTGGGGCTCTTGAGGGGTGATGACACAAGCTGGAGCCATGAGAATTTGCCCTAGGCACCCGCAGTCCAGTTTGGGCTCCGATGGGTCACTGTCCCAGGAGGCCTTCGCCTCTGGGGACAGGCCACCCTCCAGTGGTCACCCTTGCATTCTGGACAGGGGCTGGGTGGCTTGCCCAGCCAGTGGTGCTGCTGGAAGCAGTCTTTTCTTTTGCTTTTGTTTTTAAATGAAGAACGAGGGAAAGCCTCATACAATGCCTATTAGTCTCTAAGGGGCTTTCATTCAAAACACTCTTTATATGAAGAAGTCATATTTTAGGGTGAAATTTCCTGAGCTCCTTCATGTTGATTTTCAGTTTGGGCTATTTCCAGTAAATACTTCAGTAAATATTTTACTACTAGCCTTTTTGTTAAATATGTACACAAATTTGGTGTGAGTGTGAATCTGGCAGTAGAGTTGATGGTTTATAGGGTTTGTGTACATTCACCCAGGTTAGGTGTTAAGAGCGAATGTTCACAGTGGCTGTTCTGGTTTGCACTCTCAGCAGCAGAGGATTAAGAGTTCTGGTTGTTCTGCAGCCAGCAAAAAAGTAAGTCCTTTCTGATGCTTCATTGTAGCCATCTGGTGAATGTGTAGTGGTTTTTAGTGTGGCCTTCACTTACATATGCAGTGAAAGTTGACACCTACTTATATATATAGATGTCCCCTTTTGTGTTGTGTCTGGTCATGTCCTTTCAGTCATTACCTAATGTGCTATCAGACTTAGTGATTTGTAAGAATGTATGAATTCTTACAAAAGAATTGTATGAATGTGGGTGGGTGTATGAATATGGGTGTTTTGTTAACGTAAGAATAGTGACTATCCATGGTACTATCCATTTCATGAGTTGCCTTTTCATTTTACTAATGATGTTTTTTGATAAATATAAATCCTTTTATTATATATTTTTCTCTCACCTTTCTTCCTTCAGGAGAGGAACCTCCTTCCAACTCTCTTTGGAAGTGCTTTAAATTTTCTGTTTGTTCTTCCTAAATAAAACCTCTCTTCATTACCCTGAAAAAAATCCTTTTATTGTAAGGTAGCCATTCACCTATTTTTTTCCTTATATGTATAGAATTTCTGGGGCCCTGGGAAGAAAATCTTTACCTACACTAAGAGAGTAAATATGTCCTCTGTTTATCTCCAAATGGTTTATTGTTTTACACATCATATTTAATATTCAATCCATATGGAATTGATATACTATTTATAATATGAGATGAAAGTCAGAATGCATACTTCCATATGGTTGTCCATTACAGGGTCTTGCTTATTGCATATCAGATGGCCACAATGTGGCCATTTGTATGTTCTCTATTCTGTTTAATTGGTCAGTTTGTGTATCTTTGCATTCATACCACACTCTCTTTGTTATTATTTCTTTACAATAGGATTTAATATCTTGTCTTTTTCTTACATTTTCAAAGACTGCCTTGGAAAGTTCTTATTTGCCAGTCAGATGGGTGAGAAAAATACCACATTGTTTTTACTTTTATTTTGTACAACTTTGAGGTTGAGCTCTCATGTTTACTACAAACTCATGTAGACTAGTACTTACACATTTTTTCTTTTTTGTTATATCTTGATACCTTTGATACAGAGTGGATTATTATGTGTTCTAGATAAAACTCTTAAATATTTTTAAGTGTTGTATCTACTCCTGCTAGTCTATTTGCACTTTGATCAACAAAAGATCATATATTTTGATGCATTTATATTTATTTGCTTTTACACTTATAGCACCCCTTTGTGTTTGTGTTGCCTTTAAAAATATTACGTTTGCTTCTAAACTTCATTAATGTTTATTTCACACACACACAAGTCTTGAGTCCACGTGAAATTGATATTTATGACATGTGTAATGTACATTTATTAATTGCATATGGTTTACCAATTCTCACATTTATTGATTAGTCCATATACCATCTATTTCTCAGCTTTTATCCATAGTTGGGTTTATTTCTGGGCTATTTTATTTGAATAGTCAAATTGGTTTTTATGTTAATCAGTTTTCTAACCCTATAAACTCACTTAATTTTTAAAATTTATAGCATATAGTCTTGATCTCTGTTAGTCTATCAGAGACTCCATTCAGTCACTTTAGTTCTAGGGCCTTTAAGGTTTTTTCCAGACTACTGAAATCATACAGGTTTTAAAACATAAGCATTACAATTTGTTAAAAGCATTTACTATTACCCCTTAATTTACAAATGAAGATCTTGATGTCTAAAGAGATTAAGTGTTCTATAAAGCAATGACTCTTATTTTTTACTATACTTCCTTTATAGTGTAAAAAATTACAAAAAAATACTTATATGAGAAATTACATTGTATGAATTTTAAGAGATTCTCTCTAAAAATACAATACAGTTGTACATTTTTTTTGTTTTGTTTAAAGAAACCCAAAACATTTTGTAGGAAACTATTTCATTTGAAATTTTAATTAAAATTATAATACACAGGAAAAGAACATTGACAATTATTCAAATTGGATTTGAAACAGAGATAAAGTTCAGGAAAAAAGGCAATAAAATGTTTTACTTCCCACCATCCTTTTTGGGAAGTAAAACCTGCATTCCTGCTGGAGGCCAGTAATCAAAGGCAAATAATATTCTTTGTTGTTTGTTTTTTAGTATCTTAAATTGCAGGAGATGGATCAACATAATTGTCCAGATAAGGTTCATAGATTGTTGTCTTGCTGGAGAAAAAGTTGACCAAAATCAACAATTATAGGTAAATGACAATAACATGAAGCCGAAACATGTGCCACTGGCCATATAGATCCTTGCTTAACTGATGAAAACTCCCCTTTTAAAAGTTTTGTACCTCTGCTTAAAGGCAAGATGGCAGGATTTGAGACACTAGACCATTGCCCTCCCATATGCCAACAAATTTATAACCTACTCTTTCCTTTTCTTCTTGCTTTGCAATTCTGTTACTTTAAAGTATCCACCTGAAATCATTATTTATTATAAAGCTAATATCTTTCTTGATCTATCCAATGAAAGGTCCTAAAAATAACAAATGACTTAGAAGCAATAAGTATATGTAATTCCCAGGCTGTGGTCATCCTAAGGAACCAGGGCAATAGAGAAATTGCAGACTTCAGATCTGGGGCAGCAAGTATATAGGACTAGAAAACCTTTACAGATCCAATCTCAAGAAAGAAACTTATCAATTTGGACTAAATCAAAAGAATTCAGAATACAAATTTGACACAATCTATGCATCAATTAAAATAACTACAAGAGGTTCCGAACTTCTAGTGGGGTTAATCCATGATTTGAAAATCATTCAAAAAATACTGGCCACCATTGAAGAATGATAGTAAATTCACTCAGTATTTCTAAGACTATTAAATAAAGGGAAAGAATTATGCATTTACCCTTCTCTTCCTATATGAACTGCACTTTAGGGTAAACAAATAGTAGAAGATAGTGTCTCTTTAAAGAAGTATAGTTGTCCATTGGTAATACATGGGGAATTAGTTCCAGGACCCTTGCATGTAACCAAATCCATGAAGCATATTATAATTCCACAGTTAGCCCTCCAGAGTATACTACATAAAATACAAACTCTCCCTATAGCTGGGTTATGCATCCCACGCTTATTGTTTGGTTGAAAAAAAATCCCTGTGAAGGGGACCCAAATAGTTGAAACACATGTTATTTAAGGGCCAACTTTACTTCAGCTAATAGATGAAATAATAGAATTTGGATATTGTGATTTTGCAATGTGTTTGCCATTGTATATATGTATGTCACTGTATTGTGTATTTTAATGTGCATGCATTTTATGTGCCATTTTGCAATCTTTAAGGGCTTAATGAAACTACAAATGAGACAGGTATACAAATGTATACCCCTGATGAAAAAAACTCAATGGCGTCTCTGAACTAGTAATGCCAACAAATAAACTAAAATTCAATTCATCTTGAATTTGATTAAGACTCACTATCGAGTTATGGTTATAGGACATGCAGAGCTCAGCTGACCACGTCAAACTTCACAAGAACGTAGTTAGAAATAACTAAACTGGCTCGGAGCCTGTAGCTCAAGTGGCTAAGGCCCCAACCACATGCACCAGAGCTGGTGGGTTCGAATCCATCCCAGACCCGCCAAACAACAATGACAACTACAACCAAAAAATAGCCAGGTGTTGTGGTGGGCACCTGTGGTCCCAGCTACTTGGGAGGCTGAGGCAAGAGAATCGTTTAAGCCTTGGATTTGGAGTCTGCTCTGAGCTGTGATGCACTGCACCCTACCAAGTGTGAAAGCTTGAGGGTCTATCTCAAAAAAAAAAAAAAAAAAAAGAAAAGAAAAGAAAAACGAAAGAAAGAAAGAAAAAGAAAAGAAAAAAGAAATAACTAAACCATAGCAATTTTAGAGCATACATTTCTTGAACAAAAAATTCCAAAGAAAAGAGAGATGAGGCTCGGCTCCTCTAGCACAGTGGTTACGGTGCCAGCCACATACACCCAGGCTGGCAGGTTCGCACCTGGCCCAGGACAGCTAAACAACAATAACTGCAACAAAAAATTAGCCGGGCGTAGTAGTGGGTGCCTGTAGTCCCAGTTACTTGGGAGGCTGAGGCAAGAGAATCTCTTAAGCCCAAGAGTTGGAGGTTGCTGTGAGCTGTGATGCCACAGTACTCTACTGAGGGCGACATACTGAGACTCTGTCTCAAAAAAAAAGAAAAGAGAGATAAGAGAGAAAGATAGAACCTAGAGTGAAGAAAAGAGACATAAAAATACCAAACTGTGTGGATATTCTTTAGATCATGGCCCAAATAAGCAAAATGTAAGCATAAAACATCTTTGACATTTATGGGACAACTGAAAATTTTCACAGTTGATGATAAGAAAATTATTGTTTAATTTTTAGATATTATCCTCATAATTTGGCTATGTTCAAAAAGGACACTAATATTTTAGAGCCATACAGCAATTGTGACAGACAGAATTGTCTGATGTTTGATATTTTACTTAAAAATGAGGGAAGTAGATGGGATCCAATATTAAACAAATTTGGTCATGAATTGGTAATAGCCAGCTGATTTTACAGGAGGGTTCATCTTAATATTCCATCTATAGTTTTGGATAGACTTGAAATGATTTATAATAAAAAGCTAAAACAATCATAATGATAAGTATATATGCTGCTCTTAGAAATAGGAGAGTATAAAAATGACATAGGTGAAAAACAACCTATCTTTTCTTTCTTCCTGAGTCTTCATTGCAGAGTATTTTTATTCCTCTTTCTCCAGGAAAATTCTTCTTCTGCTTCTTCTTTTTTTTTTATATGGCATATTTACTCGGAGTTGCTCAGGCTTTTCTCATGAGGCATCAGTCATAACATCTCATTTATTGCTTGTTATTTTCATCTGTCGTTCATAGAGCTTGTCAGCCTTTCATTGTGTTTATTGTAATAGAGCAAACCTTTTCCCTGGGACCATCTGGAGTTTTGCTCCATAATACCATTTCTTTCAACACTTACTAGCCCTGAAATGGTTGTGAGCAGGCTCATCGGCTAAAACAGACATCTATTTCATGGCCAAGTTCTGTCAAATATATTTATTTGAACACTGTGAGATCAATTTGTTATGGGCTTTTGGTTAAATCAGTGTATTTTAATTGGCACTAGACATGCACTGGGTTTTAAATAATCTCTTGACATCCCTAATTGCAATACCACTATTGCCCCGTTCTGGTGAACACCCGCTTTACAGCAGTCATCCCATCCAAACTTCAGATTCGACTGCCAGGTGTTTCTAATAGCGCAAGTCACTAAACTATAAATGACAGTCATTTTAAGCCTTCTGTAATCATGGAGGCTCCAAGAATGTGAGAGAAAAAAATTGACTTTTGGGGGAATAACCTGGCTTCATGAAGTAGTCTGTTGTGAATATGAGCTCAGCGCTACCAGCCTAAGAGGACTGGTGATCAAGAAAGAAATAATTTATAAAAATAGATAAAATGGTGCCGTGACTTATTAAGTTTTTAAACAAGGTTAGTAATAAGTTTTTCCTCCAGTTTCAGAATCAATTTGATTCTTTAATAGCAAGAATTTTATTCAATTTTGCTCTATTAAAAACATTTTTCCCCAAGGTGATTCAACTTCAGGAAAAAAAATTTCAGAAAATTAGACTTTCAGTTATATAAACTATCATTTCCCTCTAACTTGGAATGATCATTTCTTTACAATTGATCTCTTTAATAATTTAACCATAGTCTTCCTCTCTGATGACCTTGGTAATTTTGATCATAGCCAAGGTCATCATAATTTTACAGTGAGTCGTGAAGTCCAAGGAGGCAACATTGTACTGTATCCTCGAAGTACAAAGAATATAATAAGAACAGTGGTCATTGAAGTTGTTCAAGTTATGGCACTGATATTTAGACTAAAATGGAACCAGTTATTGTTGCAAATTCTACAAACTTCTGTGAAATATTCCCCAACACAATGCCTTCTCCAAACATGAAACCTTTTCCAAGTTCACAGCACATTTTCTCTTTGATTAAAAACATGGAGTTTTTGCAACAAACTTAATTAAAGGTAAAATGTTTCTGTAACCAAATGAGAGACTGTGATATTTAAACTACAAAGATTTCTATTTAAAAGTAATTGTTGATTTTTTTTTCAGGCCTGTGAGGGAAATAAAGTGGAAATTTAAATGGTAGGTTTGAGGAAAGAGGTCAAATGTAGCCACAGGCTAAAGGAATGTGAAGTTTAAAAGCTTCTGTGCTGAATTGAACTCCGGAGCTGTTATTTTTACAGGGGTTCTAAAGTTGGCAATCAAAATTCTCTCATCCTTAAATAAAAACTGTGAATTTAATATAATGCTCTTAAAAATAACTATACTTGAGTAGACTAATTTGGACACTGTAGAGTTAGATAACCTGATCTCGAACCCTATGAAGAAACATGGAAAATACCATTGGGAGATGTTTTAGAAAGTGAGGACTTGGCTCTGCTTATTTATTTTTTTATTTTTTTGTAGCTTAATCATAAAAGTTACAACTGTTTCAGATATTTCAAAAAATTCCCTTTTGGCCAATTAATTTTTTCTAATTTCCCACATATTTTTGTATGTTTGCATGACTTCTGCTAGTGGAATTTCAACTTCATGGCTAAAACTGTCCAAAACAAAAGTATTTTCAAAACATGGTATCTGGTGTGATTGAATCACAAAAATGTCTGAAGAGATGAACACACACACACGCACACACACATGAGTGTTTGTTATCAGAATGATAATCAGAACTTTGGCTTGCTTGTCAAATTCAGGAGACAGTTCATGTCTATCTACGATTCTACTTGTTGATGTTTATGTACTGGGGAAGAAGAAAGAGTCTCAATAATCCATTAATATAGCAATCATGTGACTAAATACCTGCTCATCCTGAGTCTCTGTAAACTTTGATTCTAAGAGTAAAACTAAAGATCTGAATTTGGATGAAAGAGTACAAAATGCTAATTATTATTTTCAGAACTAGGGCAATTCTATCTCTCTCTCCCCAAGTATAATTCACAATCACTTGTTCCGATGTGAATATTCTAATTATATGCATACATACATACATAGCTTTCTGACTTTTCTTCTTACTTTCAGGTTCAAATCCATACAAACTTCTTGGCATAGAACAAGATAGCCTTTATAATTTGGTTCCAATTTTTGGTTCAGGTTTCTGAAACTCTAGGAGAACAGACTTCAATGAGAACTTTCCACAGAATTATCCAGAGATGGAACTGATTCCTATCATAGCTGGTCAGTTCACTGCCAGTGGGTAACCAGTAAGCTGTATTGTTTCATATGTGAGGACATACAAATAGAAAAATTACAATGGTCAGGTGTGGTCAGACTTCCAGGGTCGAGATCACAACTCCTCTACTTCCTAGGTGCATGGACTTAGGCGAGATGATTTTATAAACTTATCATCTTCATGCATCATTAATTTATGTGAAGATCAAATCACATATACATAAGTAGGGTAATAATATTATTTATTATTATCAGTAAGCTATGTTTGAGATTGAAGAAGAGCTTATTAATGATTATGTCAAGAAAACCGGCATTCTACATATAAAAAGCTCATAAGATCACCTGACATAATAAACAAGTAATAAAATGATACTAGCTCTTATCGCTGTTATTTTTGTTATTCTAGTTATTGTTATAAAATGAACAACTTTAGGTTTTCTTCCAACATTGAGATTCCAAGGTTTTCTAATCAATAGCTGTCACTTGCTAGGCCTAGTGAATCGGCTACTGTACTGTCCAGTTCAGGTGGGAGCAGAGAGAGGGAGCGATGGATGGTCAGCATGAAGGGATATGTTTATTTTCAGCATCAATGTGTTTTGTGTTCAGTGCACCAGCTATTCATAAAACAGAGAATGCCTCTGTTGGATCTGTAGGGGAGACCACTCTATCACATTGGCAACTATCTCTCTTTCTTCCTGTCAACTCAGTATCATAAAAGACCAGTAAATTGGGTTGATGTTCTCTGTTCTGACACGCACCGACATGATTGACATGAAGCGCCTTCGTGTTGCATGAGCAAAAGGAAAATAATGGCACAGAGTAGACCACGGAGAGTGTCAGGCCTGGAGGACTTCTCTGAATCTCACAGGAGCCCACAAGGAGAAGAAAAAGAAATAAAGTCACGATTTTACAAGATAGGAGTTAGTAGCAGTATGCTAATGCTTTTACTATGCTATTCTTCAAGAACAAATTTGGAAAGGTAAAGTAGTGATTCTCAAAGAGGTATAAATTAAACAAGTGTTAGAGATTTCATTTAATTTATTAATTAAAGAAGAGGATGAACAGAAGTCAAACCACTTTAACGGAGTGTTCAAAGAAGAGGAATATATACAGGTCAAGAATATCAAAATGCACGTGCAAATGGAAAGCAAACCTGGCCTCTTCTACGGTGGGGCCTCTTCTACAGGGGTAATTGAATCTCTGACAAACAGAATTGACATGTTTATAGACATGAGTTATTTTGCATTGCTACCAGCTAGCTACAAGTAACAGTGTTGCTAGCCATGAAGTCAGGATCAGATAGAGGCTAAAGGGAAGCTCTAGTCCAGTGGTTCTCAACCTGTGGGTCATGATGCCTTTGTGGGTCGAATGACCCTTTCACAGAGGTCACCTAGATACATCCTGCATATCAGATATTTACATAACGATTCATAACAGTAGCAAAATTACAGTTATGAAGTAGCAATGAAAATAGTTTTATGGTTGGGGGTCACCACAACAGGAGGAACTGTATTAAAGGTTGGCGGCATTAGGAGGCATTAGGAAGATTGAGAACCACTGCTCTAGACTAAGTTGGCAAAGTGTAACTGAAAGCAAACAGCCACTTTTTGTAAGTAAAGTTTTCTTGGAAAACATTCAAGGCCATTTGTTTATGTGTTGCTTATTACACTAAATAGATGCAACAGATCTTTATAGCCTGTAAGTTTAAAATATTTACTGTTTACTATTGATTCCTTTAAAAAAAATGCTTCCTTCTCCCTGTTATAAATAATGTGTAAATTTCCACAGAAGCACAATTTTTTTCCCTAAAATTTGTAGTGGAAATAGAAGATTTAAATAAATCTATAAATCTAAAAATAGATTTAGAAATAAATATGTAAATCTAGACTCAAATTTCAAATTTATTTTTTTAAAATATGGGTCTTGCTATGTTGTCCAGGCTGGGCTTAAACTACTGGCCTCATCCAATCCTCCTACCCTAGCCTCTCAAGTAGCTAGAAATATGGGCACATGAATGAAATTACACCCGTCTTGGACTCATCTTAACTCCACTACAAGGTAAGTTACATAAACTTCCTGGGATTTGGTTATTAAACAAGTATAAAACATTATTCTTTATTAAATAAGCATGACAATAGGCCTCTTTTGTGTGGTCATGAGGGTGAACTAAAACAATGTATATAAAGAATCTAACAGAACTTTTAGATAAAGTGTGGCAGGAGATTAAGAAAAGTTTTCTTTTTTTTTTTTGAGACAGAGTTTCACTTTGGTGCCCTCGGTACAGTATCATGGCATCACAGCTCACAGCAACCTCATATTCTTGGGCTCAAGTGATCCTCTTGCCTTAGTCTCCCAAGTAGCTGGGACTACAAGTGCCCACCACAATGCTCAGTTATTTTTAGAGATGGGGTCTTGCTCTTGCTCAGCTGGTCTTGAACCCAGAGCTCAGGCAATCTACCACCTTGCCCTGTCAGAATGCTAAGATTACAGGCATGAGCCACCATGCCTGGCCCTCAAAATGTTAAGTCTTATTCATCATCTTTTATCAAAATATAAAATCTTCTATCAGAATTCTATCCTTAGGATCAAAACTATCTGTAAATTAATAGCCTTGAATTAGTGGGATTCCCATTAAAAGGGGGAGGTATTCATGGTGCCTGGAAAAGAATATGGCCATGATGCCAATCTTTAGGATAATAAAGTGCAGCCTTCTAGATGAACTGGGGATTAGGAGATTAGGTGAATTAGGAAAGCTCCTGGTCACTTATGTTACCTCTAAGGTCAAAGTGTGGAGCCAAAGACTGAAAACTGCTGAGATCCTTCAAGGCTTTAAATTCTGTGAGATAGCTTATCTCTCCCACCATTTCACAGTTGAGAAAGTAAAGTCACAAGTGAAGAGAAAAGATGACTGCAAACTGTAGCCACATACAGGGCGATTCTTTTTTTCAGCATAATGCTGTTACTTCTTTCTTTTTATAGTTTTATAACAAGAATTCCTTTAGGCAGAAGACAATATGTTACCCATTCATCCTACTTCTTATGGAGTCACAGTTCTGTACACAGTGGGACTTAATTAATATCTAATAAAGACAGAACTTATTTTATGATTATTATTTTTAACTATTCCTCATAACCCATCTTGCAAGCAGTGTCAGGTTAATTTACCTTGGTTTTACAGGTGAGAAATCTGAAGCCCGGAGAGGGTAGAGCCACATGGCCAGCATCACGCTGTAATTAACAGAGCTGGGAATAGAATTCAGTGTCCCAAGTCCTGGGATTTTGTTCAAACAAATTTATAACCACAGTCTGTCAAAGGAGTCGGAGGCTTGGGGAATGGCATTGTTCTGAAAAGACTGGAGACTTTACACTGCCAGCCTAAAGCAAGGAGTTCTTGGAAAACCATTTATTTCTTACATGTTAATTTATTTTCTCAATCCTTATTACAACTTATGTATAGGAAACATACTTGTGATTCTAGACATCTTAACATGGCCTTCTGATTCTTGGGTGAAATGTTAAAGCGTAAAAGCCTGCCCTAGCAATGAGATTAGTGAGTTTAAAGTACTAGTAATTAAGAGAAATTAGGTGGCACAGGTGGCATTATTTATTTCATTCCCTTATCCAACAAATATTTATTGGATGCCTACGCCCTGCCAGGCATTAGGCATATAGTCACATACTGAAGCTCCTCTCGATGGACTTCACAGTCTGGAGGGATACAGAAAATAAGTTAAGTATATAATCAAAGGTTAGTAGCAACAGATGCTATGGGAATGAGCTTAGGGAAAGAGAATAAATGGAGTTCAGGGACATTGCTTTATGTATATACAATTCTCAGGAAGGGACTTTCCAGGAAGGTGACATTTGAGAAGAAAAATAAAGTTAAGAGGTGATGTTAGGAAAAGAGAGGCTGAAGGATTTAGCACAACCAAAGGCCTTGGGATACAGCATGCTTGGTGTGTTCACAGAATAGCAAAGTAATTAGTGTGGCTGGAGCAAGGTAAGGGAGGAGTCAGAAATCAAGTTGGAAAGAAAACCATGGTAAGGACTTGGAGTTGTAGTCTAAGTGACTACAGAAAGCATTGGGAGGTTTGAGGCACAGAAGTAAAATGCTCTAATTTATGTTTTACATTGCCACTCCAATGGTGATATGGGGAATGGACCGCAGAGGGTACAGAATGGGAGAAGAGAGATTTCAGAGGGCATTGCAGAGTTGAGACGGGAGACTCAGGGATTGTTTCTGTGCAGTGGGACAAGAATGTTCGGAGGTGGGATATCATTTAAAGATAAAGCCTATTTATTTTCTAATGAAGTGAATGGTGATATAATTTACTAAAACTCTTTTAGTTCTTATCTATAACATAGATGAGAGAAAATTGGAGGAGGATCTGAGATTTCAGTTTTGGGCAAACTAAAATCAAAATGATTAGTTGAAATCTGAGTGAAGCTATTCACAAGGCAGTAGAATTGTGAGTCTGGAGATCACAGGACCAGTTGGCACTAAACACATTGTTGGTGTAGGTAGTGTATGGATGCGATTCAAAGCCACCAAACTGGTCAATATTCTACATAGTGAGTGATTAAAGATTGAGACCTGGGACACTGTATTATTTTGGTGCTAGAGAAAAGGAGAAGCCATATAGTAAACTGAAAGAAGAAAAATTCCAGGGTTCCCACTGGGCACTCTTCTGAAGAGTGGCATTGTTGAGAAACTGAATTAGAAGGGATTGATAATGAGCTCTTGGATTTGGTAATATGAAGTTCGACAACAAGGCTCTTGGTGACTTGATGAAAATGGTTTTAGGAATGAAAACCTTGTCAGAGAGAACTTAAGGAAACGTTAGATGAGAGATTCTGGAAAGAGACAAACAGGAACATTTTCTTTTGAGATTTTTTTTAAAGGAGAGATCAGAAACCTAGAGCATTCATGGAATGGTGGTGTCAGGGAAAGAAAGTATTTGTTTTTTAATGTAAGAGGTATTTACTTTGAGTTTGAAATCTGATGGGAATAATGTAATAAAAGGGTTTATGAGGCAAAGGGACAACAGATAGGTGGTGAAAATGAAGAGGGTCCGTGGTTTAAAAATTCATGTGGATTTAAAAATTGTGGATCAGTGTTACCAAAGTAAACTGAGAATACAAGATATCAGAAAGTGGAATGCTTCAAATTGAGTTCTTGTTAATCAACACAGTCAAAGGACATAATAGAACAAGGATACTGCCTCCTCTATGCTACCCTTGCTAATCCTTTGATCCCTGTTCTGTATTCTGTTTTCACCACAAATACTCAAAATATATGTGTCTAGACTAATATCTAAATATACTAAATTTTTTCCTAATTTGATGTTGTTTTTGCTTTATTTTTACATATAACTCTACAATGGAAATAGAAATAAGAGAAAGGATACCTGATAGAGGAAAAGTTGCACGATTAGGCACCAAGACACCAGTGGATGGGTGGACTGGCTTTAGGATTATAGACAATTCATCCATTCTAACAGAAAGGAAAGTGGAGTAAGCAGGGACAAATAGAGACAAGCTGGTAAACCCGGACAAAAAAGAAATATATGAAAGCTATCTCCTGATTGCAATTTTCTCAGTGAAATGAGGAGGAAGAACTCGAAGAAGGGAGGCTGTACACCAAAGCAATAAAGACTTGGTTATCTCGGGCGGCACCTGTGGCTTAGTGAGTGGGGTGCCCGGTCCCATATACCTGAGGTGGCGGGTTCAAATCTGGCCCCAGCCAGAAAACAGAAAAGAAAAAAACCACAAAAAAAAAAAAAACAAAAACGAAAACAAAAAGAGTTGGATATCTCTTGATTAAGAAATGGAGTTCTGGGAAGGACGGTAACAAAAGTATGAGGAAATGTCTTTGCATCCTTATACTGTGTATTTGTGATTGGTTTAGATTTTTTATACAGAGAATGCGATTATGATTATCAATTATTATTTATGTATACATTTTAAAAAACAGAATACATTTTATTAAGTACCAAAATAATAGCATTAACAAAAGTAGAAATTTATAGAAACTTTTTAGAGGTTGTTTTGGTTAACTTTATCTGGAACATGTGTGCTTATAGATAAGGAGCAGCTAACATTTCATTGAGTAAGTGAATTTTAAGTTGAGGTGCAAAAAAATCCTAAGAAAGGATTAGCCAAAAATATGAGAGATTATCAAACAGAACATACGGAGGCTCAGAGGTAGGAAGCAGCATATGGCATATTCCATGAACAGAACTAAAGAATGGCTGAAGCCTTGAGATGAATGCACAGGGTGACATAGGATAAAGATAGTGTGACTGGCAGAGTTCAGATCTTTATGCTAAGATTGGGGGTCATATTAGAGAGGAGTCAGCACATAGTTTTTAAGTTTGGGAGTGATATGATCAGATTTATATTTTAAAAATCTCAGATATAAACAGCTGCAGTGCCCAGCCCCTACCCTTCAGTTCTTTTCTGCTACAGAACTTCAAAGGTCAACAGCATGGTACTGGCACAAAAACAGAGCAGTAGATTTATGGGACAGAACAGAGAAACAAGAGATGAACCCAGCTATTTATCGTCATTTGCTCTTCGACAAGCCTATCAAAAATATTCAGTTGGGGGAAAGACCCCCTACTTAACAAATGGTGCTGGGTGAACTGGCTGGTGACCTGTAGAAGACTGAAAAGTGGGGAGACCCCACTTAACAAAAATTGATTCTCACTGGATAAAAGATTTAAACTTAACACATGAAACTATAAAAATATTAGAAGAGAGTGCAGGGAAAACTTGAAGAAATTAGCCTGGGAGAATATTTTATTGACCCCCCCCCAGGCAATTGAAGCAACACCAAAAATACCTTACTGAGATCGGATCAAACTAGAAAGCTTTTTTGCACAGCCAAGAGCACGGTAAGCAAAGCAAACAGACAACCTTCAGAATGGGAGAAGATTTTGGCAGGTTATGCTCCAACAAAGGTCTGATAATTAGAATCTATAGAGAATTCAAACGAATCAAGAAGAAAAGATTAAATAACCCCATTTCTATGTGGGCAAGAGACTTGAACAGAAACTTCTCTGATGAAGACAGGCGCATGGCCTACAAACACATGAAAAAATGGTCATCATCATGAATCATCAGAGAAATGCAAATCAAAACCACTTTGAGATATCATCTAAATCAAGTAAGATTAGCCTACATCATAAAATCCCCAAACTACAGATGTTGGCATGGATGTGGAGAGAAGGGAACGCTTCTACACTGCTGGTGGGAATGCAAGCTAATAAGACCTAATTGGAAAGAAGTTTGGAGAACACTCAAGGAACTAAAAGTAGACCTACCATTTGACCCTGAAATTCCTCTACTAAGTATATGCCCAAATGATCAAAACTTATTTTACAAAAAAGACATCTGCACCAGAATGTTTATTGCAGTCCAACTCATCATAGCCAAGACAAGAAAACAGTCCAAGTGCCCATCGACCCACAAATGGATTAACAAATTGTGGCATATGTACACACATAGGGCTGTACACTATGCAGCCATAAAAAGATGGACACGTAACATCTTTTGTTTACCTGGATGAAGCTGGAACATATTCTTCTTAGTAAAGTATAACAAGAATGAAAAAAGAAATCCTAAGTACTCAATACTACTATGAAATCAATATATAATCACCTACACACTCATATGAATGGTAAAACATGACTATAGCCCAAAAAGTAATAAGGGAAGAGGAGAGAGAGGGGAGGGAAGAGGAGATGTGAGAGGAGGGAGGGTCCTCTCACCTAATGTGGATGATTCAATGATATATCTCAAAACTATTAAGAAATGGGCATAATTGTGATGGATGTGTTACTTAGTTCAGTGTAAGCATTTCACATTGTATATCAAAGCAGTACCCTGAACCCCATAAATGCGTCAATGTACAAAGTTATGATTTAATAAAAACTAATAATAAAAATAAATAAATAAATACATTTTTTTGTTAATAAAAGAAAATCCCAGGTGTACTTCAGAAGGGAAAATGGATTAGCTGAGATCGTGTTTGAACAGGGATGACCTGTTCTTCACACAGTGATCTGGGTAAGATAAGTCAGGGAAGCAGACTAGAAAGGTCACAGTGAATATGGGAACAGCAGGATTAAATTCAAAGAATATTTATGAAGGATAATTGACAGGAATTGCTGGCAATTTTTATATAAATGCAGACCCAAGAAAGTCGAGATTTATACTTTTTAGAAGAGCACATGTAGCACAAATATGCAAAAAGTTTAAAAGTGCAACAGTAAAAAGATGCAGAACAAGAAAATACTAACTTAAAATGAATAGTGTTGCCAAATTAGTGTCAAGTTATTGAACTTAAAGGAGAAAACATTATTACAATATTTCCCAAATGATGGTAAATTCCAATATACTAAATAAAAATTTAAATAATTATTGATTGTTATATTTTAAAAACAATTGAAACAAAAGTAGAACAATTATACAGGCAAATTATCATCTACCATATAAAGGAGAGATTTTAATAAACTTCTCCCAATTAATGATAAATGTACAAAAAATTAAATGCCAAAAGAAAGTGTGAACAATATGATAAAGTAGGGTGTATACTGAATTTTGAATGTAGTAATTTTAAAATGCCTATTTTTTCTTTTTTTTAAACTTTACTCAACTTAATATGAGGGTACAATATTTAGGTTACATTGTTCTCACTTCAGGGTAAAGTTTTACTTGTAGAAGAGCCCCTCACCCAGGGGACGTGTTAGACACCCACCCAGTGTGTAAGGTAGGTGAGATCCCAACTCATGCCCTCTCTCCTTCTGCCATACGTCCTCCCCTCTCCTGCTTTCCTCTACCCCTGAACTGGACTATAATAGTGTTTTATTGTTCTTAGGAACATGTAATTATTTATGTATTGGTTTCATATTAGTCTGGAGTACATTGGATATTTATTTTTACATTCTTGCAATACTTTGCTAAGAAGAATGTATTTCAACTACATCCAGGTAAACGTAAACGTGTAAAGTCTCCATCTTTTTTAATGGCTGAATAATATTCCATGGTATACATGTACCGCAGCTTGTTGATCCATTAATGGGATGATGATCCCCTAGGTTGCTTCCATGCCTTAGCAATTATGCATTGAGCTGCAATAAACATTCTAATGCAAATGTCTTTGTGGTAAAATGATTTTTGTTCTTCTAGATAGATACCTCATAATGGGATTGCAGGGTCAAATGGAAGGTGTACATTTTCTCTGAGTATTCTCCATATTTCTCTCCAAAAGGGCTTTATTAGTTTGTAATCCTACCAGCAGTGTAGAAGTGTTCCCTTCTCTCCACATCCACACCAGCATCTGGCATTCTGGGACTTTGTGATGTGGGATAATCTTGCTGGGGTTAGGTGATATCTTAGAGTGGTTTTGATTTGCATTTCTCTGATGATTAAAGACAAAGAGCATTTTTTCATGTATTTGTTGACCATTAGTCTGTCATCCTCGGACAAGTTCCTTTTCAAATCTCTTGCTCACTTACAGAGAGGGTTGTCAGCACTTTTCTTATTGTTTGAGTTCTCCGTAGATTCTAGTTATCAGACCTTTGTCATATTCATAACATGCAAACATCTTCTCCCATTCTGAGGAGTGTCTGTTGGCTCTGCTTCTGGCACTGTTAACTGTGAAATAGCTTTCTAGCTCAATCAAGTCCCAGTTGTTTATTTTTGGGGTAGTTGCGAGTGCCGCGGGGGGGGGGTCTTCCTCATAAAGTTTTTTCCCAGGCCAATATTTTCAAGTGTTTTCCCCACACTTTCCTCTAGGATTTTTATTGTTTTGTGTCTTATTTTAAATATTTTATCCAATGAGAATCAATTTTTATCAATATAAGAGGCACGGGTCCAGTTTCAGTCTTCTGCATGTGGATAAGTTCTTCCAGCACCATTTATTAAGTAAGGATTCTTTTCCTTATTGCATGTTTTCATTAGCCTTATCAAACATTAAATGATGATATGTGGCTGGGTTCATCTCTATATTCTCTATCCTATTTCATAGATCTATTTTTAAAAATGCCTATTTTTTTTAACACATGAAAAAACTACCAGTATATGGGTATACTGGTTTCCTATAAAATTCATGTGTAACTTAAAATACTGAGCAATTTAAAATTGCACATGAAATTTAGGCCACACTGCATAATGATGGAGTATTAGTCAAATATAATAAAAACATATCCAAAAAGTCAACTTTACATTATTACTTGGAGGTCAAAATTCATAGCCATTAAAGTAAGTAAATCCATAGTTTAAGAATCTTTTTTACAAATTTAAACTAAATTAAGGCAAACTTATCAGTTTGTTTTATCAAACTTATATCTCCTTAGCTTGATAAACCATATTCATCAAAACCTATGGCAAACATATATATCTATAAATTATTAAGAAAAAAATCCCTTCCAAATGAGAAAAGCACTTGAATAAATAATAAATTAATTGTCTCCATTGCTCTTTAACATTGTAATGGAAGTTTTAGCCATTGCAATCAGGGAAGAAAAGGCAATAAAGGGTATCCACATAGGATCAGAAGAGATCAAACTTTCACTCTTTGCAGACGATATGATTGTATATCTGGAAAACACCAGGGTTTCTACTGTGAA
>CAUYRH010047650.1:0-20120 GCA_963574655.1 Perodicticus potto | reverse complement strand
TAAATCATAATTGTGTACATTGGTGCAATCATAGGGCAGAATGTGCTTCATATACAATCAGAAACATTTTGATCGTACTGTGAGAGATAGCCCTCATAGCATTTTCTTAATCACTATATAAAGACATTGATACTCTAATAACTGTATAGCTTTATGTATAGAGGTCCTGTACATGGTTTATATGATTTTTTCTAAGAATTTTATATTGTTGATAGCATTATAAATGGGATTTAAAATTATTGCTATTGCTGGCATGAAATAAAAAGCTTATATTATACAATATCTTATTTTCATTTTCCCAGAAGTAGCTACTCAATTACAAACCTTGGTCAACGGCAGAGAAATTACTATACATTCTGAAGACAGTTCATTCACATGGGAGCCGTTCAGTTCAGGACTTATGAAAAGTCTCTTAACTGAATCTGTTTTTGTAAACCATCAGCACCGCTCCTGATATTAAACAGTGGCCAAAGTAGTAGATACCCCACTACTGCTTCTGACTGTAATCATTACGACTTCATTATTTTGTCCATAACTAATTGCTTTTGGCTGGGAGAATATATTTCATCAAAGTTTGTTCCTTTCCATTTCTGTTCACTTGAAATTAATTTTAGAAATTGATACTAAATTTTCATTGATGTGATTTGTCAGCATCCAGAGGTATATGGTTTTATATATACTTAACTTTGTTCATTTAACAACTTATGTTGATTTATTTCCCAAATTGAACCAGGCTTGCTCTGCTAGAATTATTATTAATCATAATTCATATATGAAGCCATATCTTTAGTTTTAAATTTTATTTAGTCATGTTTTCCTCAAAAATTGTTATCAATACATAGTGTTTAAATATTTTATAAAATATAATTAATGTTTTTATTTTGACATATGCTAAAATATAATTTCTACCTCAATAGATAAAGAAAGGGTGTTAATTACAGAAATAACTGTTGTGTTAGGTATAAAGAAAGAAGTTTTAAGGTAAAACAGTATATTCATGCAGAGAAAGAAATAAATATTTTATATATTTGTGACTGACTTATATCTCCATAAAAATTTTATATGTTGAAGTGTTGCCCCCCCCAATAAGTCACAATGTGACTATCTATGGAGCTAGAGTGTTTAAAGAAGCAATTAAGTTGAAATGATATCATTAGAGTTAGTCCTAACCCAATGTAACTGTCCTCATATAAAGAAATTATACACAAAAAGAAGACTTCATGAAAGCCCAAGGAAAAGACAAAGTTCTACAAGCTGAAAAAAAAGGTCTCAGTAAAAACCAACCCTGCCAACACTTTGATCTCTGACTTCTGGCCTCCAAAATTGTAAGAAACAATATTTTGTTCTTTAAGCCACCCAGTCTGCGATATTTTGTTCAGGCAGCTTTACTAAACTAGTACAATATACTATGAATTGTTAAATGTGAGGTAGATACAGCCATGTCTTCTGGAAATTTTTTGTTTATTGTTTTTCAGACAATATTTCATATCACTATAAAGATTGGGTTATATAAAAAAAATAGATATAGCATAGAAAACCCAGGGAAAGTTTATTTGCCAAAGAAACGAGGTCAAACAATTAAGTTCACAAACTCATCCCAGAAAAGGTGCTGCCTACCTCATGGCTGAGTATCACTGCAGTTGCCAGGGGGGCTGGGGAATACTTTGATGGTGACTGAGTCAGTCCATCCTAAAAAAAGTGCTACATAACTCATGGCTGACTGTCACTACAGTCACCGTCAAAGTAGTCCCCTTGACCATCTGGTGACCGTAGTGAAATTCAACAATGAGGTAGGTGGCATTTGTTCTGGGATGAGTTCATGAGCGTAACTGTCCAGCCTTGTATGCTTAAAATAATACTCCACACATACATCATAATAACATTTTACCTCACTTGTACTAAACTTCAGCTTGCCAGGATTCAACAAGAGGACATATACACACTTGTGTGCTTTAAAGAATTTTGATCTCTTCACCACACTTTGTGAGAAGAGAAAGCAAAAGAATGTTAATCTTTGCACAGATTTTCTATTTGTCTACCAGTTTTCACTTTTTCTTCATTGAAAATAGCAGCAACCCACTTTTCTCTGTAAAACTGGTCATACTTATTATGCGGACCCTTTCCAATTACCCCTAAGCAACCATTCTTCTTTATACCCTCTCTAAGTTGGTAAGACAATGCCCTGTCTTTTCTCAAACTAGCAATTTAGAAGAAGACAATATATCAGACGGAGGATATGAAAACGCAAATGAAAAACCTTGGCTTCAGAGTTAGCTTTTTTGTAACAGCTCTCACAAGACTTATTTCATTTTACAAAAAAAAAAAAAAATCAAATTAAATTTGAATCTGTTCCTGTCATTTACTTTCTTTGGGAGACAAAAGATAATTACAGTTTTGAAAAATATGGCTTATACCTTGAAAACTATAATAGCAATTCAAGAGACGTATCTGCAGCTAATTCTGAAGATAACAATGACAACTTTATATTGTTGCTTATGTTTACTTTATAGAATGTAGGGCAGAGATCTTATCTTTTGCATCTTGTCTTCCTGAGTTTAATGCAGTGGTTTGAACATTGTTATTGCTCAATAAATATTTGCAGAATTAAATTGAAAATTTTATCACTTTAAATGGCTCTTCTTGACACATTCTGGCCAGTGGTGAGTTTAATAAACTGAAAATTACCTCCAGTATAAATGTTGGACATGGTATTTAAGCCTGAAAACAAATTCAGTGATCAGATATTCTTTCTAGAATTGTGTTAACATTATGACCCTTTTTATAAACAATCCATCATATGGCTTTTATGAAAGATCATACTAACCATTTAACACAATTGATCAGAAATATCTTATTATGGCATCAAACCGGTTCACAGAATGATTCAGCAGTTAGCTCTTACAATTTTGTCAAGCCAAATGAATGTATTCTTTAAAAAAACAATAACTCCTTAAAATGTTAACAGAGTATATTATTTTAAGTGTTCAGAATTCACACTGGACTTTAAAAGCTACTCAAAGCATTGGTTATGACTTGAATGTTCAGACAGAAGAAGATACCCAGTAACAACTTAGCAAGATGTGCAATTCCACACATTCATCTTTATATTTGATTTGTACTGACTGAAATGACTTCTAGAATTTTACTTGATATAGATAAAGGCGGTTTCACGATATATTTATTGATCTAAATTTTACAAAATATTATAAAAACATTCTCTCCATGTTGCCCACCTCTCTGTACATTTGGGTCAAGGTTGTGTTTTCCTTGTGTGGAAACTTCATGGTAACATTTGGGACACCAGGCAGGTAAGTAGAGTAAGTGTTTGCATGTGTCTATTTTGAATTTCTCTACTCCTTTATTCACTAAGGTGTGAACTGTCCTACCTTACTTATCTGCTATGGCAAATCAAATAACAAAATCTAAGAAATCACATTTATTCTTGTTTATTTTGGCTGTGATTGTTAAATAGTAGGAGAATCCAAGATCATTTCCTCCAAGTCCTCTATAGGAATTTTCCTTCAAGTTGTACAAAAACTGTTATATCTATTCTCTACTCCATCGGGCAAAACATAAAAATGCAAATAAAACAAAAAGTGAATCTTTGCAAACTGCAAAAGCCTCCAGTACTTAAGACACAGCATTTTTCTGTGTCCTCTGAGTCTTTCATATCTAGTTAATATTCCTTTTTCTACCAACTACCCCCCACGGCTTAATTATCTAACTTTGGGCACAACTCTAATCCAGTTCTTCATATGATCCATGTGGCCTCTGAAGCTCACTCCTGATACTAAGCCTTCCTGTGTTGCTTTGTTTAAATTCTCAATAGATAGAATTGACTACACTTGTCTTCCTACAAATCATAGGTTATTGGGATATCTTTGAATGATGTGCCGTCAGCACTAGGCCTCTTTCTGGAGAGGGGTTTACAGGGGACCTGGATGGCTTTTTCCAGGGGTTTTGGGCAAAGCACACGCCATAAACTACATCTGTTACAATCCAAATTTGTTTAGTTTAATTAGAAAATATATACTGAGTGCCTATTAAAGATAATAAACTCTGCTGGGTAATGGGTAAACTAGGGTATAATATAAAAGGCCTCTACTGTGAGAATAATGCAGTATAATTAGGAAGAATGAATGTGCCCATAAAATCATAGATAGTGATAGAAAATGCCATAGGCAAATTATATATATATATATCTGAGCATGTCTGTGTACACACACACATACGTACATACATCTATACACACATACACGTACATAATTTGATGCCTAATTTGCTTAGGAATTCAGAGGTGAAAAAATATGTCATTGAAAACAATCTATAGTCAGGGAAGAAATATTTGAAGGCATACGATTCAAGCTGACAGTTTATTAAAGAAAAATGGTTTAACTGTTCTGATTCAGAGTGGTCGGTAGCACAAAGGCTCTGACCAGTTTCTAAAATGCTCCCTTTTCCTACAGACCACCCAGCTGCATACCTCCTATGACAACATTCATCATGAATTTTTCACTTACCCTGTAGTTTCATTTAGTACTTTTTTTCTTTTCTATCACTATCATTTTATCCATAGTAAGGAATTAGTATCATGTTTCTTGTCATTAATCCATCTCCCAGTAACCAGCACAGTACAGGGAACCCTAAATTTGTTTACAGCAAATATTGAAACATTTTCTTACTTGTTTACTTTACCACAGATTTAAAAATGCCCATAAAATATGTGAAGTTTGAAAAAATGATTCCTCTTTATATTTTCAAAATCTATTTTCCTATATAGTTTAGGCAAACATAAAAGTTTAATTATATATAATGATCTAATATCTCACACTAACATAAAAGTTTAATTATATATAATGATCTAATATCTCACAAGGGATAAACTTAGAAGTTCTGTCTGTCAACACATGTGAACTAAGTTATTCCATTTCTACCACCTTAGAAACATTTGTGGTAGATGCTTTTGACAGAGTACATTTTCTCAAATTTTAAATGTAAACAATTTTTCTTAACTGTGACACTTAATTTTTTGACATTCAGTGATAAGTCTCATTAAAGGTCCAGAAGTAACATAATGCATATTTTCTAGTTTGAATGAGCCTTTGAATGTTACCAACTTTATAAACTACGTTTGATTCACGAAGCCATCTCTGTCTCTCTATCCCACAGTTTTGAAGGATGTAAAGTATATGTAGATTTTTGTTTTCTCTCAAAGTTGCCAATTTAATGATATCATTGCTTATGGAGCTTTGAAAATGACTTTTTCCTTAGAATAAATATTGAAATATGAAATGCTAATGTCACTATACAGCAAAAAATGAGGCCCAGCCGATCTGGGAAGTGGTCCAAAGGGTTTCAAAGTGACTCTAGTGCCAAGCGAAGGCTTTTAACCTGAAGCCATGAGTTTCTGGGGAATCAAAAGAGAAAAAAAACCCACATTCTTCTTTAAAGATAATTCAGGGGGATTATGAAATGATTAAACTCTTCTGCATACAATTGAATACGCCCCTGCAGTTTTCGCTCCACTAAAAGGGTCATTTTCCCACTGAGGATGGGCAGGAATTCTGACCTCCTCCAGATGATTTGCATGTTTTCAAAGGGCACACCCCATCTCTCCTTGTAGCAAGAGAGCACACCGCACAAAGGAACAGAAAAATTGAGGCAAGAGGATTCAGAAGCAGAAAGGCCATGTTAAGAAATAAAATTATGCGGTAGAAGTTAATCATTCTTTTATAAAGTCCAGTACATACTAAGATCCAGGCGACAGCAATCACTTACAACGCCGATATAATTTGATTATACTTTAAAAAACTTATTCAAAAATGGTACCGATTTCAAACAGCAAGACCAAAATCACAGAACAAAATAAAGTTAATTCTACCCATCTCTGAAAGTGCATGCACACAATATGTTCACTTGCATTCATAATATATTTGAGTAATTTTAGCTCTCAAATTTGTTCAATTCTTTTTTCCAATTTATATTTTCTATTGGTAGGGGTATTTTTCTCATTACATGAATCAGAAATCTTTTTTGTTTTTAAATCAATTCCCTTGGCATATTTCCCATTTTAAGATTCTACGTCCCTTAGGAACCTGAGAGCTGTCGATAACTGTACTATCTTGTGAATTTTCTGCAATGCCATCTCAGCACCTGCAAACTCTTATAAGCCCCTTAGCTCGCCAGTGAAATTAAAATGCTCAGTGATTCTTAACTTCCAGGTAAGATTAGTGCCTTTCAACACCAGCATCAAATTTTGTAGTTGTGCACTGGCACCAGAAAACCAATAAAATTTGAATCATGCTTTAAGGATTTGCTAAGTGAAGTGAGTACTTATGAAAATGATGTCAAAAAATATGTTTTCTAACTTTGCCACTGAAATGAAGAGTCTCTGGATAAATACTATTTTGGCAAATACAATGACTCAGGACACTGCTAGAAAGAATAATTAACTGTATTTACACAGACAGGACTCCCCAGACCGGTGCAATCATTACCATTGGAAAGTTTTAGCTTGCAGGGCAGTGATTAATGTGAACAAAACATTAACCTTAAATGGATGGCACCCATGTTCTGTGGCCGTAGGTGATCAGTAGCACTTCACATTCAGAAATTGAATGGAAAGAACATGAATCACTGATGAGATGACAATAAAGTAAAATTGGCTCAGCGTCCATAGCTCAGTGGTTATGGTGCCAGCCACATACACCGAGGCTGGCAGGTTCGAATCCAGCCCGGGCCAGGTAAAACGACAACAACAACTGCAACAAAATATATTGGGGCATTGTGACAGACACCTGTAGTGCCAGCTACTTGGGAGGCTGAGGCAGGAGAATCACTTAAGCCCCAGAGTTTGAGGTTGCTGTGAGCTATGATGCCACGGCACTCTACCTAGGGCAATATAATGAGACTCTGTCTTAAAAAAAGACAAAATAAATAAAGTAAAATTGAGACCTGGAAGGATATAAACAGACAAGTAAGCAAAGTTAGGAGCTAGAAAAATTATTGCACAGAGCTTTGTATGACAAACAGGGAAAGTAGAGCCCTAATGTCTGTAAGTTATGACAAGTAAGAGAAAACACGTTGCCTAATGAATGTGTCTGGAGTGGTCTTAGCAGCTTAAAAAGGAAAAATGAATACATCAAAAACTTAAAAAGCATGCAGAATACTCAGTTGAAGTGCTAAACACTAAAAGCAAAGCCATGAGTGGATGATACCTTTTAAGAAATTCCAGATTGTTCAACATCTTTGGAACCACATGGTTGAGACAATAAAAACAGAGGGATATTCTCCAGAGACAAGTAAGCTTCTTCATGAGGGAGGGCCAGAGTGCAACCAAAGAAGGGCTTAGTAACCACAAACAAAGACAGGACAGGAACACTGAAAGATAATCAGCATAACTCACGGAGATACTGAATTTCAACTTGACGACACCCCTAAAAGGATGAGTTGAAATGAAGGGAAGGTAAAGCCATGAAACTTGGCGTGACAGTAAACACAGTATAGTTCACAATTCCTAGAGAAAAAGTTATTTTAATAATGCAAGGACTCTAGAGTCCCCACTTACTCTCCTCTGAAGCCACATGCCAGCAGTCCTGATTTTCTATTCCTGATTCCACCATAGACACACACTGCCCATCATGACAGACTGCTGTAGGAAAAAAAAAAGCTTGCAACTCTCTAAATCAATCTGAACCTGTTTTATCTGTAAATATGGAGGCAACAAAAAAATGGACAATTCAGTAAATCAAAAAATATAAAGAAAGATTAAGATGAATCAGTAGAACAGATGGATTTGATATCCATGAAGCAAAATGCTATGAAAAAGAGAGGCAATTAGAAACTTTTTCATGGACATTAATGAAATGATTATGACACTAAATAATACATAAATGAACTAAATATTAGAATCTGATAAAGATCTTTAAATGTAAGTTCTATAAAAAGAATGATGCCTGGAATGTAAAGTCCAGAAAATTTCACAATACGTAGATTCCTGGAGAACAGACAAGGGTGCAAATGCAACAGACACCTAAGGACACACCTAGAATCCAATAATATTCTGACCAAATGTTTTGAAGATTTAAAATATAGAATTAACAATTTTTCATTTTTTTCTGTGATTATGTGGATGCAAGTTTGTGATAAGATATCACGTAGGTAGTTCTAGACAATCAGTTACATATAATTTATTAGCTGTATCATAATACAGGCAGTCCTGGGTTATGAACCAAATCAGTGCTGTAGGTTTGTTCTTATGGAATTTGTATGGAAGTTGGAACAGGTACATTTACCTATGATCTATCATTGCAACCATTCTTAAATGCAAGCCGTACATCAGTCAGACGTTTGAAACTTGGGTATTGCCTGTGTAGTCAATATTTCCAATTTTAAGAGTGTTTGGGTTATTTCTGTGAATAGTTTTCTTTTCAATGTACCCTTTACGAATTAACCTGTCCTGAATGTCCTTGGGGAGATATGGATTCTACTGGTGCTTGTATTGTCATAAGCTAGATGTCCAAAAGGTTGAAGTGGGACTAAATGGCCCACAGTATTTAAAATATAATTTGAATAATATTGCCAGAATACCCTTAAATAAAATAAATACAAATAATTTATTTGCCAGTATAGCATAGAGCTGGATATCATAAATATTTCTGTTTTTAATTGTTGACTATTTGAAGGGTAGAAAAATTAATTCCAATTGAATTTCATATACATTCAACAACATTATGTTTGATTTTCCTTTAGGAAATAATAAGTTTGGGAAAATAGATTTTTCTGTGTTTATCGACCATTTACATTTAAGTGTTTTCTCTACCATATTCACAAACTTGGCTCATTTTTTTCGTTATACTTTTATCATTTTTATGGTAACTATTTTTAATTTCATGTTAATACATGGGTACAGACGATTAGGTTACATTGTTTGCATTTGTTAGGTAAAAGTCCAAGGTCAGCCCTTCACCCAAGAGGTGTGCTATGTATCCCTACATTGCACCCATTAGGTTAGAGCTTCCCCAACCTCCTTCCCCTTCCTCTCTCTCCTCCCTTCTCTCATTCACCCCTACTTTAATTCGTGTTTTCTTTTTTCTTGCGTGGGCATATATAGTGGGCATATAGTAGGAGTCTATCTACCTTCAGAGGAGTGAGTACACTGGATGCTTGTTTTTCCACTCTGCGATACTTTACTTAGGAGGCTATTCTTTAAATCCATCCAGGTAAGTACAAAAGATGTAAAGTCTCTACCTATCTTTGTGGCTGAAAAGTGTTCCATGTATATATATATATACTCCATAGTTTGTTTATCCATTTGTGAGTTGATGGGAGATTGGCTTCTTTCCATATCGTGACAATTGTGAATTGAGCTGCAATAATCATTTTAGTGCAAATGTCCTTGTGGTAGAATGATTTTTTTTTCCCCTCTGGGTAGTAGTAATGGGATTTCAGGATCAAATGCTCTTTTAGGATTCTCCATACTTCTTTCCAAAAGGCTATATTAGTTTGCAGTCGCACCAATGGTGTGTAAATGTTCCCATCTCTCCACACCCAGGCCAGCATCTGCAGCTTTGGGCTTTGTGGTGGGAGATACTCTCACTGGGGTTAGGTGATACGGCACCGTAGTTTTGATTTGCGTTTCTCCGATGATTAGGGACAATGAGAATTATTGTCATGTGTTTGTTGACCATTTGTCTGTCTTATTGGAGAAGGTTCTATTCATGTCTTTTGTCCAGTGTTAAGTGGGGTTGTTTGCTCTTTTCTTATTGATTAGTTTGAGTTATCTGTAGTTTCTGGTTATTAGGCATCTGTTGGATTTGTAGCATGGAAATATCGTCTCTCATTCTAAAGGTTGTCTGTTTGCTTTAGTTGTGCAGAAGCTTTTTAGCTTGATCATGTCCCATTTATTTATTTTTTGTTTTGCTACAATGATTACTTTTTGCAATGGAAACTTATATCATAGTTATATAAAGCCTTTTTCTGAAGTAGCAATTATCCTGTCTATCATGTATGTATTTTAACATTTATGGTGTATTTTTATCAGCAGCTCTTTCTTTTAGAAGTAGGTCTGGAAACACATTCATGATTAAACAAATTTTCATTTGAGCAATTTTTTCGCTGTGCATAATGTCATATCAATCTGGCACTATCCTATTTGGTGATTTGGTCATATATTTAATGATAGCCTTAAAGGGAAATACACACATTTATTGTTCATTCAACAGATTCCAAAAAGACTGAAGAGTTTATAAAATCTTGAGTTTCAAAAGGAAAATAATGAGATCTTAATCCAAAATTCAAATTTTTGCATAAATAAATCCTTCTAAAAAGGAAGACAATTATGCATCAAAATCAGTAATGCATTGTTGTTTTTCTAGATTATATTTCTAGCAGTAAAGTTATCAGGAGATAAGACTCTATTGATAGTACCTACTTTTTCATGGATAAGATGGGCAAAATATTAAACTAAACATTTTCAGTTTTGTGAGGAGTCTCTTCATTCTCTTCTTCCTATTTTAAGGTGACATATTTTACCATAAGAGAAAATGTTTTAAATTATTTTGGAATAAAAATAATTTAAAATCTGTTTAAGAACAGATTCTAACTGTTTTGAATTACAAAGGTAGCCAAGGCAAAAATGAATGGTTGACAGGTTTAAAATATTTTGAGGAAATATATTTTTGTATTTGTACTTCTATAGCATTTGTTTTCCTAGTAGAGGCCATAGGCCAAGAAGACCAACATACTCTTAAAGGTTTGAAGAAATGTGAACTCTTGGAAAAACACATGGGGACACTGAATCTAAAACTCAAGGTGGGGCCCCTTAATCTGTAATTCATAAATAGTCCAGGTGATTCTTCAGCTGTTTAAATTTCTAGAACCACTGCTCTTTATTTCTTAGCATCCTCAATTGTCCTTACTCTCAGAACTTTTATATATGTATGTATATATAATGCATATGCATTCCAAGTCATGTATTTATTGTCTCAGGCTACAAAAGAATGGGTGGCATAAATAACAAAAAATTCCATCACATAGTTCTGGAGGCTGGGATCCCGAAAGCAGGGCATGAGCGTGGTTACGTTCTGATAAGAGTCTATCTCCTGGCTTATAAGCTGTTGCCTTCTTGCTGTATGGCACATGAGGGAAAGAGTAAATCTTAGCTCTCTGGTGCATAATCCATACGAACACAAATTCCATCATGAAGACCCTATTGTCATCTAAATTTAATTATCTCAAAAGGTCCATGCCAAAACAGTATCACATTGAAGGCTGTGGCTTCTGCATGTGAATTTTAGGGAAACGCAAATCTTCAGTCCGTAACAAGTACATAATTTACATGACCACATACAATTTTCTTATAATATCCAGAGTAGCATGAGCATTGAGTTTAAAAGAAACAATGGGAAGAAAGCAGTTATTATGTTAGTGGAGAAACTGTGGAACTGTGAGTGAAGTCTGGAGGTTGCTGGGATGAAGAAAGCCTCATCTCAGTAACTGGCTGGGCTGAAGAAAAAAAAAAAACTCTTAATCCATAAACTTCTCAACATGTATGGCTTATAATACCAATGTTAAAGTAACATCATGTTGTCTATATTAAGAAAAAAATTAAAGAGAAAAAATATATATGATAAAATATAAATACGTATTCATGTATTCTACACATAAGATTTATCTCACTGGGATTTTAAAATAATTATGAGTAGAATTTTGCAGAAAATAGGTAAGATATTTGACTTAAATAAAACTAGAACATATTAAAAAGCATTCTAGAAATTTGTGACAGAAAAATGTCAGAATAAAGAATATAAAAAATGAACTTGAAAGTAAATTGGACACAGCTAATGACCCAAATAGAGAATGGGAAAATGGATTAGTGTAAACTACAAAGTGTTTATACCAAAGAACACCAAGAAAAAAAGATGGAAAATATAAAAAATACATTAAAGACATATAAGATGTATGGGGAAAGATACAAATAAAAATATTAGGTAATTGAAGTCCCATAAGAGGAGGAGAGGAGTAAATAGAGAAAAAGAAACATTCAAAGATGTAATGACCAAGAAAAACTCCAAAAGGATGAAAGACAGCAGCAAACTTCACATTTCAATAGAAATTCTTATTATCATAGGCAAAAAGGTACCTTGGCACAAAAAATAGGACACTGGAGTGGCTAATAACTTTTTTCTTTCCTGCCACACATTGGAAGAACTGCCTTGAGGCACAATTAAATACACGAACACTAATGATAGCAGATGAGCAAAAGAAAATGTCTGTGCATACTTTTTTGAGACATCCAATGCCACAGATAAGCAAAACAATTGTTAAATAATGTGCATGTGGCCTGTGGGCCACAGGTTGGACACTCCAATACAGCATCTGTCTATGCTAAAATAATGAAAGGCTAAAGTCTATGTTAAAAGTAAAAGTAAAACCAGCATTCATGAAAATCAAATATTAAGAGAATTCATCTTAACTAACCTATAATTGAAAAGAAGTAGGGTCTTTAGGTAGAGAAAAACTGATCCCAGGTGAAAATAAGAAGTACAGAAAGAAATTATTACCAACAAAACTTAAATATAGAGATAAATCTAAATTGTATAGACAAAACATATAACTCCAGCAGGTCCATCAAGAATAGGTCTGGAATAATCCGTATGGCATGTTCAAACACAAGATAGAATGTGATGGGTGGAGATAAGTGTTATATGGTTCTGATATTATCTGTGAAACAGTAAAATTATATATTCACAGTAGATTCTATCAATTCAAATAGGAATTCTATAAACATGTTTAACTAAGAAGCTACCAAAAAATGAAATAATTTTAATTTATTTTGCATAACATAAAATAATATAAGAAAAGAGAGAAAGGGAACATCAGAGAGCTAGGTAAATGTAAAATAATAGAGCAGAGAGAGGGAAGGAGTGAGGGGGTGGGGTCTTGGTGTGTTTCACACCTTTTGGGGATAAGACACAAGTGTAAGAGTGTCTTTACCTAACAAATGCAATCAGTGTAACCTGGTTTCTTGTACCCTCAATGAATCCCCAACAATAAACTTAAAAAAGAAAAGAAGAAGAAGAACAGGAGATTTACCCCCAAATATGTTAATAACCACATTAAAAGTAAACTAGTCCCATTTAAAGCCAAAATTTGTCAAATGAGATTAAAAAGAAAAATCTGAAAATATGAATTTGTAAGATGTATGTGCTGATATGAGAACATAAATAATATCGAAAAAACATAATAAAGAAGAAATTTCATGAATATATAACCTTAAGAAGATTAACGAAAGCAAGCATAATTATTAGAAATAAAGAAGAATATTTTATAATGGTCAAATAGTCTATTTACAAAATACCTCAATCTTTCATGTAACTAATAATAAAATATATATTATATATATAATATAAAATATGAACAAGCATTAGACAACTTGACAAAACTAAAAGGAGAGCTAAACAAAGTTATAGTTATAGTGGATTTTTAAAAAAATTTCAGAATATTTCAGGAGTACATGTTTTGGTTATATAAATGGGGGTTTTGTACAATTTGAGTCAAAGTTCTGAGCATGCCCAACACTGAGGTAGTGTAGTTGTGGAGTGGAGTTACTCCTCCTTTCCTGCTCCTCACACCTGCTTGCTTTCTGTTGAGTTTTAAAACAAAATGTACACGGGAGGTGCCTGTGGCTCAGTGAGTAGGGCGCTGGCCCCATGTACTGAGGGTGGCGGGTTCAAACCCGGCCCCGACCAAACTCAACCAACAAAAAAAAAAATGTACACATAGATATTGATCATTTAGTTCTAATTTAATAGTGAGTAGAAGTAGATGTGGTACTTGTTTTTCTATTCTTGTGATACTTCACTTGAAAGAATACTCTCCCTTTCCATCCAAGTTTTACAAAATATGTTAGATCACTGCACATACACATTTTATGAATCCACTCACGTAGTGCTGGGCATTTGGGTTGATTCCACAGCCTAGTGATTGTGAATGGTGCTGCAATTAAACATTCAATTGAATGTGTCTTTTCAATAAAATGACTTTTTTTTTCCTTTAGGTAAACATCCAATAGTGAGGTTACTGGATCAAATGGCCGGTCAACTATTATTTCTTTGAGGTAGCTCCATATAACCTTTCATAAAAGTTGTACTAGTTTGCAGCTCCACCGACAGTGTGTATAAGGTCCTTTTTCTCTGCATCCACACCAGCATCCATTGTCCAGGGACTTTTGATAAATGCAATTCTCACTGGAATTAGGTAATATCTGATGTGATTTTGATTTGCATTTCCCTGATGGTCACACATGATGAGCATTTTTCATTGCCATTGGTCTCTCTTCCTTTGAAAAAGTTCTGTTCATGTCATTTGCCCATTTTTTAAATTTTTTTTATTAAATCATGGCTGTGTACTTTAATGCAATTATGGGGTACAATGTGATGGTTTTATATACAATTTTAAATACTTTCATCAAACTGGTTAACATAGCTTTCACCACATTTTCTTAGTTATCATGTTAAGACATTTATATTCTACACTTAGTAGATTTAACATGTACCCTTGTAAGATGCACCATTGGTGTGGTCCCACCAATTACCCTCCCTCCATCCATCTTTCCTGCTCCCCTCCCCCTCCTCTTTCCCCTTCATCTGGGCTGTAGTTGGGTTATAGCTTTCATATGGAAGTCTGGATGTTTATAAATAGGTTTCATAGTAGGGCTGAGTACATTGAATACTTTTTCTTCCATTCTTGAGATACTTTGCTAAGAAGAATATGTTCTAGCTCAATCCATGTAAACATAAAAGAGGTAAAGTCTCTATCTTTTTTAAGGCTGCATAATATTCTATACTATTAGCATAGTGGTATTTCATATATACCGCAATTTATTAATCCATTCGTGGATTGATGGGCACTTGGGCTTCTTCCATGACTTAGCAATTATGAATTGGGCTGCAATAAACATTCTGGTGCAAATATCTTTGTTGTAAAGTGATTTTTGGTTTTCTGGATATATACCTAGTAGAGAAATTGCAGGATTGAATGGCAGGTCTATTTTTAGATACCTAACTGATCTCCAAACTTCTTTCCAAAAGGAACGTATTAGCTTGCATTCCCACCCACAGTCCGGAAGTGTTCCCTTTTCTCCACATCCATCCCAACATCTCTGGTTTGGGGATTTTGTAATGTGAGCTAATCTTACTGGAGTTAGATTATATCTCAAAGTAGTTTTGATTTGCATTCCTAATGGGGTTGGTTGATTTTTTGTTGCTGATTTGTGTGAGTTCTTTATAGGTCTGGTTATCAGCCCTTTATCAGATGTATAGCATGGAAATATTTTCTCTCCTTGTGTACATTGTCTTTTTGTCTATTAATTGTTTCCTTGGCTGATTTCCTTCCTATTTGTTAATTATTATTGTTGCTGTGATTATCTTTGGGGTCTTCTGCATAATTTTTTTGTCATGCCAATTTGTATAAGTTTCCCAACATATTATTTTGCAATTTTTGTAGTTTCATGCCTTAAGTTTAAGTCTGTTATCCATTGTGAATTCAAGTCTATAAGTGGTGAGAGGTGTGGATCATGTTTCAATTTTCTACCTGTGGATACTCAATTTTCCAAGAATAATTTATTGAATAGGATTTCTTCTCCCCATTGGACGTTATTGTCTGCTTTTTCAAAGATCATATTGGACAATATGAGGATGGTTTTTATATCTGGATTTTGTGTTTTGATCCATTGGTCTGTGTCCTTGCTCTTGTCCTAGTATCCTACTGTTTTGGTTATTATGGCCTGAACTCTGATAAAGTAATTGATGTCTCCTAATTTTAACATTTCCTTAAGGCTTCCTTGGATATTTGGGCTCTTTTCTGGTTCCATATGAAACATAGAATTATTTTTTCTAGATCTGAAAATTACATTGGTATTTTAATGGGGATTGGATTGAATCTTTAGATCACTTTTGGGTAGTGTAGACATTTTAACAATGTTGAAAATTCTGCCAATCAATGAGCATGATATGTTTTCCATTTTTTACATCCTCCATGACTTTCTTCCCCAGTAACTCATAGTTCTCCCTGTAGAGGTCTTTTACTCCTTAGGTAAAGGTATTCCTAGGTATTTTACCTTCTTGTTGCTATTATAAAAGGTTTGAGTCTTTGATTTAATTCTTGGCTCCACCATTGTTGGTATATAGAAATGATATTGATTTGTGTACAACAATTATGTAACCTGAGACTCTTCTGAATTTACTTAGCAATGCCAGTAGTCTTTTGGCAGAATCTTTGAGGCTTTCCAGATATAAGATCATACTGTGAGTAAATAGTGAAAATTTGACCTCTTCTTTCTGATTTGTACATTCTCGATTTCCTTTGCCTGACTTATTGCTCTGGTTAGGACTTCCAGCACTGTTTTAAATACCTGTGGTAATAATGCGCAAACTTGTCTAGTTCGCAATCTAAGGAGAACTGCTTTCAGTTTTTCCCCATTCGGTATAATGTTACCTATGTGACTGTTCTATGTGGCTTTTGGAATTTTGAGGTGTGTTCTGTCTGTACCTATTTTTAAGAGTTCTTATCATAAAAGGATGCAGAATTTTGTCAAGTGCTTTCCCTGCATCTATTTTGATGATTATACGATCTTTGTTTTCAATTCTGTTTATGTGATGCATCAGATTTACAGATTGCGTATGTTGAGTCATCCTTGTATCCTTCGGGTGAAGCCCGCTTATTTTTTCAATGTACTAATTACTATATATGGTTCCTAGAATTTTATAGAGAATTTTTGCCATCTATATTCATAAGGTATATTTATCTTCAGATTTTTTGTTTGTTCGTTTTGTCCTTTCCTAGATTTGATATCACGTTGATCCTGGCTTTTGTAAAACAAGCTGGGGAGAATTCCTTTCTTCTTGATGTTAGGAAGTAATTTCTGCAGTATAGGTACTGTTCCTCTTTGTAGGTCTGGTAAAATTTGGGTGTGAAATCATCTGGTCAAGTACTTGTTTTATGTTGGAAGGCTTTTTTTCTTTTAATTGCTACTTCAATTTCATTACTTGATTGCTCTGTTGAGTGTTTTTTTCTTATTGTGCTTAGGGAAGTTGCCTGTTTCCAAGAATTTACTTATTTTTCAATATTTTCCAGTTTTTGTGCATAGAGGTTTCTGTAGTTTCAGAGATAATGTTTTGTCTTTCTGTGACATTGGTTGTGATAGCTTCTTTTTTCATTATTGATTGAGTTTATTAAGGTCTGTCCTTTCCGTTTATAGCTCATCTAGCATGAAGTCTTTAATTAAGCTTCTTTATAATTCTTTTTTATTTACATTGTTTAGTTCTGTTCTGACTCTTATTATTCCTTTTTTAATGCTGGGTTTGACACTGATTTGTTCCTTCTTTTCTCATTCCTTGAGGTGATTCATTAGAATGTGGATTTACAATCTGGATTTTTCATGTAGGCATTCAATGCTATGGACGTTCCTCTTGGAGTACTTTTGCTAAGACCCACAGATTTTTTTTTAAATTAAATCATAGCTGTGTACATTAGTGCAATCATGGGGTACAATGTGCTGGTTTCATATACAATTTAAAATGTTTTCATCAAACTGGTTTACATAGCCTTCATGGCATTTTCTTAGTTATTGTGTTAAGACATTTATCTTCTACACCTAGTAAATATCACACGTACCCTTGTAAGATGCACCATAGGTGTGGTCCCACCAATTACCCTCCCGCCACCCATCCTCTCTCCTCCCCAAGACCCACAGATTTTGATAACTTGTGTCCCCTTTGCTATTTAGTTCAAGGAATTTTATGGTCGCCACCTTAATTTCCTCATTAACCCAATAATCATTAAGTACTAGGTTGTTTAGTTTCTATGACTTTGTGTGGAATTGAGTGTGTCTGTTAGAGTTGATTTCTTATTTTATTTCATTCTTATTCAATATTATGCTAAATTTTCTATTTTTTTCAATTTTGAGACTTGTTTTGTGGCCTAAAATACGATCAGTCTTGAAGATTATTTTGTCTGCTGATGTGAATAATGTACATTTAGTAGTTTTTAGGTAGAATGTTCTATAAATGTTCATCGGGCTGATTTGCTCTAGATTCTCGTTTAAATCCCATGTTTCTTTCTTTATGTTCTTATGTCCTGCTTAGAAGGTCTGTCAGTGGGGTGTTGAAATCCCCAGTATTATTATGTTGCTGTCTATCATTTTGTTTAGATGTAGTAGAATTTTATTTATAGATTTTGGGGCACCTGACAGGTGCATAAATATTTAGAGTTGTTGTTTCCTTGTTGAGTTTTTCCCTTCACCATTGTATAGTGACAATCTTTGTCTGTCTTTAGTTCCTTTGAAGTGTGTTTTCTGATATGAGAATGGCTACACCAGCTTTCTTTTTATTTGCATTTGCATGGAATATTGTTTTCCATTCCTTCAACTTAAGTCTGATTAAGTCCTTCTGGAGTAGACGTGTTTCCTGGAGACAACAAATATGGTTTTTTGTATTTTTGTTTGTTTCTTTTTAATAATCCATTTAGGTAACCTCTGTTTCTGATGGGGAGTTGAATCCATTCACATTTATTAAAAGAATTAATAAGTGGGGGGTAGATTTCTGTTCATTCTGTTGATTAAAACTTTACTGCTTTGTGTCATCTCTTGAGCCATTGGGGTATCTGGGCTCTGAACTTTATCATCTGGATGATTTTGCACTGGTGAGGAAAAGGGATATAGATAGAGCTTAGTGGACTGTATAAGTAAAACATTATCTGATATGCATAGAAAAAGTCTTTAGCTATGTGTTTATCTGGAAGAAAATAAACTGAAACTCTTTTAACATTCCTGGAAGAACAGAATTACCAAAACAACAACAACAAAATTCCAACGCCTACCTGCAACTATCTATAAATATTAAACTCTATGTTGGCAACTAAAGACATCCTAAACTGTTCTTTGGTCTGATAAGACTCAAAACAATATTATAGACCTGACCCACCAGTCACACACATCAAATTAGATCTAGTGTTTATTAGCACAATAGGGTTACTATTGTGAACAGTAATTTATTACACATTTCTATTGTTGGCTTTCTTCATGTGGATTAATTTGAGTTCTCTATAGATCCTGTATATCAAGCCTTTGTCTGATTCAAAATATGCAAATATCCTCACTAGAGGAGGGAAATGTTCCTAACACAAATAAATGATAAGCATCGGAGGGGTTGAAAATCCCAATAATTCTGTTTTTATCATTATACATTATATGCTTGTATCAAAATATCACATGTACCCCATAAATATATGTGTTATGTATGTGTATACTATATCTACCCACAACATTTAAAATAAATATAAATAAATAATGTTAAAAATTAAATTAACAAATAGAAATAACTGACCTATAATAAGCTATTGCCAATAAGGATGCTATGATTACAGTTGCAAGCTACTGAAGCAAACCGACTCTGCCTGTAGTGATTGCTGTCATAAAATCAAATGTTTTCGGCCTTGCATTGTTTCATGTAGAGAGCAAGCTGTGAGGTGGCAGGGCCCCCGCAGCTTGAGGGAGTGTCCAGGGGATGAACTCCCCTCTACTGACCCTCCTCAACAGATAACAACATATTTTCCTCTAAGCTTCAACTCCAACAGAAGAAAAACATGTTTTCCTTAACTTTTGCTTTTAACTTCACAGCTGCACTTCAAAGCAGTCACAGACATTTTTCCAGGTAATCTTGTAGATATGTAGGATTGTCCATATTTTAGAGGTCACGTAGTAATAATAGATTATGTTTACCTGGGAATTTATGCCTGGTTTCTCTTCTCAAAATTAAGTTGAAAATGTTTCCTATTTCTTTGAAAAACAACTTTGTACTGGCTCCTTAAAAATAAAGCTGTTCAGGCATTCAGGTGCTGATGACAGAGAAAAAAAATCCCAGTCTTCCCGATCTCATCTTTGCCTCTCAATGCCAACCTCTGTCTCTCGTGTCTTTGTCTTTCATGTTTTTTGTTTTTGTTTTGTTTTTTTTAATTGTTGGGGATTCATTGAGGGTACAAGAAACCATGTTATACTGATTGCATTTGTTGGGTAAAGTCCGTCTTACAATCGTGTTTTGCCCCCCAAAGGTGTGGCACAC
>CAUYRH010047649.1:0-27500 GCA_963574655.1 Perodicticus potto | reverse complement strand
TAGAGAATATTATAAATGAAAATTTCCCAAAGATTCTGACACTCTCCTTTCAGAGGGATATTGTACCCCAGGTCACCTCAACTCTAACCGAGCTTCCCCAAGACACATAGTGATGAACCTGTCCAAAGTCAAGACAAAAGAAAAGATTCTTCAAGCTGCCAGGAGTAAGCGTCAGTTGACCTACAGGGCAAATCTATCAGGGTGACTGCAGACTTCTCTAATGAAACTTTCCAAGCAAGAAGACAATGGTCATCTACCTTTAATCTACTTAAACAGAACAATCTCCAAGCCCAGAATTCTATATCCTGCGAAGCTAAGCTTTAAAATTGACGGAGAAATCAAATCATTTACTGATATACAAACATTGAGGAAATTCGCCACAACACCACCAGCTCTACAGGAAATACTTCAACCTGTTCTACACACTGACCATCGCAATGGATCAACAGCAAAGTAAGAACTCAGAAATTAAAGGACAGAACCTAACTTCCATAATGATGCGAAAGATAAAACTAAGCAATGGACTCTCACAAAACAAGATGAATAGAACACTACCACACTTATCAATTATCTCAATAAATGTTAATGGCTTGAATTCCCCACTGAAGAGGCATGGATTGGCTGACTGGATTAAAAAACACAAGCCATCCATTTGCTACCTGCAGGAAACACACCTAGCTTCAAAAGACAAATTAAAACCCTGAGTTAAGGTTGGAAGACAATTTTTCAGGCAAACGGAATTTAGAAGAAAAGAGGATTTGCATCCTTATTTTCAGATACATGTGGATTTAAAGCAACTAAAGTCAAAACAGACAAAGATGGTCACTTTATATTGATCAAGGGAAAAATACAAGAAGACGTTTCAACTCTAAATATTTATGCATCCAATTTAAATGCTTCTAGATTCTTGAAACAGACCTTATTCAGTCTGAGCAATATGATATCCTATAATACCATAGTAACAGGGGACTTTAACACTCCTCTTATAGAGCAGGACAGATCCTCTAAACAAAAATTAAACAAGGATATAAGGGACTTAATTGAGACCCTAGAACAACTGTGCTTGATAGACACATATAGAACACTCCATGCCAAAGATAAAGAATATACATTCTTCTCTTCAGCCTATGCAGTATTCTCCAAAATTGATCATATCCTAGGATACAAAACAAACTTCTATCTCGATTTTGAATAAATGCACTATAGTCTAAGAAAAGCCACACTTTGTAATGTGGCTACCTTGAGCCTTCCCATTACCTTTTCTGTAAGTATCAAATGTTCTCTTCTATGTAAATAATATATAAACATAATGTAATCATTATTAATTGCTTTCACTTAGAATTTAGAAACTTCAATGACAAAACTATGAAACAGTAAAGACACAGAAAATGAGCAACTTTTAAAACCATATTAATAAATTTATTAAAGCGACCATTAAGATATTAATTTTAGGCATTGTAAAATGGCAAAAATTCTTCTTTCTTCAAGTATTTGTTGAGCCCTTCCTATATCCCAGAAGTCCTGCTAAATAAATACAGAGCATACAAAGGGGATAACCATTTAGCCCCCTTTACTTTCAGGAACTATCAGGCTAGCTGGGACATAAAACCCATAAACATGTTCAAATGCCATAAAAACATTAAACAAAAACCATTTGCTGGAGGGAAATAATCCTAGGATAATATTCACCAAACTAGTAGGAAAGGGGCATTGCCTGTTACTTCTTACTTTATGCATTTCTGAAATACTTAAACTTTTTCCTCCACTTGAGTATACACCACCACTTTTTTATTATTCAGAATAAGATTTCTTTTGCTTGCTGAATAAGAGCTTTATTTTTACCTATAATACTCAATGTTGACAAGAAAAAAGAGAAATTACTATAACAGTGCTGAATAGAAACTGGTACATCCACATCTTACCAAATACCTTTCTGAAAAGTTGTATCAAGACCCTTAATATTTTTCAAACCCCATGACCCAAGAGTTACACCCCTAGGAATCAATTATAAGAAAATAATTTAACATACAGCCAAACATTTATGCACAGAAACAACTTAATGTCTAAGAATAAGAGATATCCAATCTAACTAGGAAATGAGCATACAATGAAAGGTTCACATAACAATACTTTTTAAACAAACGTCTGAAGTAACTAAACTTCAGAAAGTTATAGTTCTGAATGTTCTAGATATGTGCCAAGTTGGAAAGTGACAGATCACGTCCATAAATTTCTGGCGACACAGGGAAATGTTTAAAATATAATGGTAGTCATCGTGATTATAAAACAAATTTTACCCAAGCACACCATGGCTAGCTATGCAGAATGATCTCAATTAATTAAAAATGACAAGGGAAAAAAAGGAAGAGCACGTGTCATGTTGCAGCAGACAGTGTAAATCTGGGTATGTTTCCTTGCACCTATCTATATTTTAACAAATTCCCAGATTTTTTAAACAGGGGAAAAATCTGACAACAAAAGTAAATCCACTGGATTTATAATTTAGAAAAAAAATGCACGGAATCAGTAAGAGCAAAATCAAACTGCTCTGGCTGAGACACGAAAACAAGAGCTAGAGAAGGGGAAACACACACACAGAGAGACCAGATATACACGATCACATGAAGAACAATTCCATGGGGAGGCAACCTGGCAACAAGCACCAAAATATTACAATTTATACAACTTTTGATTCTTCCCTACATACGACTGGATTAAAGAAAACAGGCAAGGTTTTTGATAATTTACAGATCTGATTTCTCATTGTTCAGTAATAAATATGCCCCTGTCTGTGATCACTGGAATCTAATGTTCTGTGATGAATGCACATTTCTATGATCACTGCCAAGCATAAGAATTTTGCCCTACAAAATTCGTATTTTAAAATGAGTTTGAGAATCTGAAATTAAAACCTCTTACACAATGGTTTTAAGCACTTAAATTGATATATATGTGTAAATTATGACAAAGACAAACAAATCAGAACTTTTTAAAAATAAGTTTCTATGGTTATTTATCATCAAAAAACTATACTTCCATATGCTCTAGAACTATCCACTAGCATATCACCATTGTTAAAAAAATTTTAGTTGTTAAAGCTCATTTTAACTGAGCATGGTGGCTCACACCTGTAATACTAGCACTATGGGAGGCTGAGGTAGGTGGATTGCTTGAGCTTAGGAGTGCCAGTCGAGACCACCCTGAGCAAGGGTGAGACCCCCGTGTCTCAACTAAAAATAGATAAAACGAGTAGGGCAAGGCAGTGGGCTCCTACTCAGCTACTCAGAGGCTGAAGTAAGAGGCTCGCTTAAACCTAGGATTTGAGGCTTCTGTGAGTTACAATGATACCATGGCCCTCTTCCCCCAGACAGAGTGACACTCAGTTTCAAAACAAAAAAAAACAAGGAAAAAAACTCTCATTTTAATAAAACAAACGGTATCACTGCTGTATCCAGATTGTCCCAAATAATGTTTCATTGGATATTAATGGGTGTCAGTCAAAAATAAAAAGGTGGTGAGGTTCCCTTAATCAAATAAATTGAAGAAATGCTGGTTTAAGCTGGTTTCTTTATTGCCTTCATATTAATGTTCACTCAGAGGCAGTGCTTTTTCTAAACCTCATCTCAGAAGGGATTTTACATCCTAAATAAACTGAATTTGGTTACTTACTGATTCAGGGAGGTAAATATTGGCTCCTAGGTTTCCCAAAGGATGGCCTTTTTGGGTAGAATGGTCTAACTCATCACTAAGAGGAAAAATGAGGGGAGTGAGAACATGCAGGAGAGACATCAGGTGGCAGTTACTTCAGCCTGGAGCTCAGGTGAAGAATGGACACAGAGATTTTAACGTCAACACATAGATGTCTGCTGAAGATACTACTGTGAATGCTGTTACCCAGAGACGACTTCTCTCTTTTCATCTATATGCTTTGAATTCAATAGGTAAGTCTTTAAAAATTATCACAAACCTCCGCTTATACACATCGACCCCCTCCTCTAATTTGTTCCTTGAATCCTAAACACAGGAGTAGAGCACCTATTCTAGTACCTTATACAAAGCAAATGCTAGCCAAATGTTTGTCCACAAATAATTTTTATTCCAAAAATCAAAAGAAAATCAAAATTTACCCCATTCATGTTCTAACTACATTTATCAAATATGCAAAAAGACCCTCAAACAAGGGGAACAACATCTATATATACTCATGCACTATAGATACATGAAAATTGGCTTTGGTTTGATGTTCACTAAAAATCTATTTTTTTCTATTACTCTCAGGTTTATTGCAGTATTATTGGGAAATAAAAATTAGATATATTTAAGGTGTACAATATGATTTTTTGATAGACATATCCTATGTGAAATGAATACCATAATGAAGCCAATTAACATATCACCTCACAGTTGCCATTAACATCTATTACTAAGCTTTCACTTTGAAAGGACACTCAGCCAGTGCCTACTTCAATGTCCTCTGCAGTCTCCCAAACCTGTGCCTCCTTAACAGAATGGGTAGAGGAAGTGAGTGACCATCACATCAAACCAACATAACACAATCAGCACCATGAACAATGCCTGGAGGAAAAACCAAGGCCTGGGGAAAGGAGAAGAGCTGCTTGCAAATGTGCACAAGCATTCTAGAAATAACTGTCAGTGAAACACTGGTGAGTTTTTATGTGTGAAAATTCTATCTGTTGAAATACAACGTGCGCATAGTAATACAACAGCATACTACTGCATTAACAGTGATTATAAAAGCTGTTAATTCTATGTTCAAAAACAATTATTAACTTTCAAATTGTTAAAAAGGGAAATACATCAACAGCTAATACACATATTAAAGAGCTAGACTGTCTTCCTTGGGTTATTTTTTCCTTTATAAGCCAATAAATGTAGATAATTTTTAAAGAATATAAAGCCAAATAAGAGACTGCTTTTGATTATAAATTAATCTGTAAAATTTGTTTTCTAGCAAGCATTCATAAAATTATCTAGATAACTTTTGTACAAGCACATTTCTTTACACAAAATGGTATATCTGAAACAGCATATTTTTAAATGCCACCCTAAAGTAAAAAAAAAAAAAAGGTAATTTTCTTTTAGAAAATGTAGGTCACCAAAAATAAAAAACAATCACAAAACTACACCAATAATGTAACTAGATATCCATTCAAGATTTATACAGGGTGTACAAAAAGTTCAAATACAATTTACAATGTAAAACTACTTTAAATTGCACATGAACTTAAAGGACACCCTGTATAATGAGGACTTCTCCAGTTAACAATCACATTTTAAAACATTAGTTTATAAATATAGTCAAATAAGACTATCTCTGACAAGAGTATACAATATAAATCACTTGGTTCAACAAAATGCTTCACAATTTGCCTGAATTAAAAAGTTATTAACACTTTACCCATTAGCTTATAGACTACATTTCCAAGAGACTGAACACAGCTAGATATGGAATAGCCTCCGGTTTGCCATGTTAAGCATAAGATCATCTCAATTAATTAAAAAGCATTTAAAACTATACTTTCAAAAATACTCAACACTACTTATCCCATATAGATACAGATGACAAAAGGATGAAAAGGAAAGAAAGAGGGGAGAAAAAAGGGGGCTGGCTGGGATGTAGGGGGGAAGGGAGTAAGGAAAAATAAAATCTCAGACCATATTGTTTAAGGAATCATACATATAGATGTAATATCCTTAATTTAATTATCAAAATCACATTAATGGTAACCTATTAGTATCTACTTCCATAAAAGATTTGCTATATTCTAATAGGGGTCTAAGGGAGGCATGCCTTCATCCATAAACTTGTCTTTTATTTATCTCATTAACAGAAATATTTCTGTTCCTACCAAAGTATTGGCCAACTCTTGAAAAGCTCAAGTACTAATAATTACTACACTGTATTTACATTATCACTGCAAATCACTGATTATCAAATTAAGTTCCAAAGTCAAGCTTAATAAATATCTCAACTATCTTTGTACTTACTAATCTAAAACTCCCCCCAGTACTTACTATTTATCAGAAAGTTGCCCCACTCAAAATATACGATCAGTTCCCACACATTCTCTTAGCCATACTTTTACTGTATTTCAAAACTTGAGTCACCTGTATGCATCGTCTTCTTTCAAGTCTCATATCATCCTGATGGGGTGGGGGAAGGGAGGGAAGAGTCCAGCGGCAAAACTATAACACTGTGTAAAGAAAAACAGATTATGATAAGAGATAATGATGCAAGACAATTACCCCTAATTGAGGAATATCTAATGTAACTATAATCCCCAAAACATATTTGTAACATTACTTCAAATCTGCAAACTTAGTTTTCTAACATTTATGTTTACTTGAAAATAATTCTCTTAGTCTTCATTCATCAAAATCAGTATCTAAATAAAATGTATTCAGTTGTATGGGAAAAGAAGGGCTCTTAAATGTGCCTACTGTCATTGAAAATTTCAGGTATTTCTAGGTATCAATATAAAGTACAGCTGAATATTCTACTATTCCACTGTATATAATTAATCTGGAAAAAAAATTATAATCTTTATCAATCCAAAAATCAACATGATGTGTAAATTAACTTTTCAGTGATTTACCATCAAGGCAGAGTTAATGAAGTCTCGTTATAGGAAACAGAACCCGTCAATCAAAATTTAAGTTCGGAGACACTTCTTACAACTGCTCCCCTAAGTCTACAAGCTCTCTTTTGTTCTCCAGGCAGTTTCTCTCACTTTGTAACAATTCGGCTTTTTGCAGTACTTCCTACCTATTGCTTCCACTGATGTTTCATGACTGACCCAGCAAAGTCCTCAATGACTTATGAGAAGTGAAAGTAACCTCAGTGAGAACACGTGGTAATAGTAACCTCAGTGAGAACACATGGTAATAGAAGAGGCAAGAACAATTATAGGTTAAAACATAGCTTATGGGTCAAAAATGTATTTTTTAATTACACAGTAGTTCCAAAACAAAACTACTAATCCCAAAAGATATAACTGGTCAAGGGCACTGGAGACCCTGCAGAAGAAGTACACTCACCCAAATCTAGACCCTCTAGAGCAGTGGTTCTCAACCTTCCTAATGCCACGACCCTTTAATACAGTTCCTCATATTGTGACTGCAACCATAAAATTATTTTCGTTGCTATTTCATAACTGTAATTTTGCTGTTATGAATCGTAATGTAAATTATCTCATATGCAGGATGTATTTAGGTGACCCCTGTGAAAGGGTCGTTCAGGCCTCAAAGGGGTCGCGACCCACAGGTTGAGAACCGCTGCTCTAGAGAAATTCTAAACTATGTTGTTTTATTTTTGATAGCACTCTCTCAATTCCTGGCACCTGCGATTCCCTAAGCTTTATACTGTGGCGTCCCAGTCACCTGCTTAGCAATCCTTTCCTCTTAAGTAGTTCTCTATTCCTAAATTACAACCCAAAGCTCCTTCTGCCTCAGTGTATTTCATTTTAACCAGGAGATATGAAGAAATCAGCCAGACTAGAATAATATACTTTATTATTTGCAATTTCCAAAAAGAATGCTAGTTAGCCCAAATAAACTATTTAGAATTCTGAATAATGATGCAAAATTACAAAACAACAACCCACTCCAGTAGTTTGAAGTGAAACATTTTTAGGCAAGTGGGTCAAAATATAGATTTGCATCTATATATACTGCTCAAAATATTTCTGGCTTTTCATTTTTATTTCTCCTTCTACATTTGAATTCCCAGGTTCAATAAAGGCTCCAAATCTATACTCCAAATAGCAACAGTAAACACTTTACTGGAAGAGAACCTTGGGAACAGGGATTTAAATGTGTAAGTTATTTTTAAATTAGGAATTGCCTGTGTCTGAAATCATTACCTATGTTCCAGATTCCATTTCTGAATTTCCAATTCACATGCTGCTATGGTATCAACTAAAACCCTAGACACAGAACCAAGTGGTACCCAATTTGGAGGGTATATAAAGAGATGGATAGATGGAACATTAAAGTACTCTATCAGGATAGTTTCATTTGTAAAAATAATAATTGAATATCAAGAGTAAGTTATTTGCATTCGAAAAACTGACCTTTAATTCTGACATGAACTATAAGTAAAGAAAATACAAATTCAATTTCTATCTATGAACTATGTAATTCTTTTTTTTTTTTTTTTTTTGAGACAGAGCCTCAAGCTGTCACCCCGGATAGAGTGCTGTGGCATCACAGCTCACAGCAACCTCCAATTCCTGGGCTCAAGCAAGTCTCCTGCCTCCACTTCCCAAGTCGCTGGGACTACAGGCGCCCGCCACAACGCCCAGCCATTTTTTGGTTGCAGCTGTCATTGTTGTTTGGCAGGCCCAGGCTGGATTCGAACCTGCCAGCTCAGGTGTACGTGGCTGGCACCTTAGCCCGTTGAGCCACAGGTGCCGAGCCGAACTATGTAATTCTTGAGGCTCTCAACTTTCAATTTATTCTTTACCTCTAAAATGTTACAATGTACTTACTCATTGCCAACTTGTATATATTGAAATTATCATATAGAATGTTACCAATATAAACACTCTTTATAAGAAAGTAGAATCAAATGAGATTAGTATACATTTAATTTTATTAAATTGTTAGAAATTAGCAGATTTCATTACTATTTCAAATACCTCACGGTAAAAAATATACAACAAAATTTTTTGACACCTCTTTGAAACATCCTCCATTAATCACTTCTCATTTAAAAAGCATCCTTCCTGAAGGAGCGAAGTGGGTGAGGTCTTGGTGTGTGCCACACCTTTTGGGGGCAAAACACTATTCTAAGAGGGACTTTACCCAACAAATGCAATCAGTGTAACATGGTTTCTTGTACCCTCAATGAATCCCCAACAATAAATAAATAAATAAATAAATAATAAAAAGCAGCCTTCCCATGGTGGTTCATGCCTATAATCCAGGTTATGATTCTAGCACTCTGGAAGGCTGAGGAAGGAGGATTGCTTGAGTTCAGGAGTTCAAGACCTGCCTGAGCAAGAACGAGACCCTGTCACTACTAAAAACAGAAAAACTAGGCAAGCATTGTGATGGGTGCCTATAGTCCCTGCTACTAGGGAGGCTGAGGAAGGAGGATCACTTCACAACAAGAGTTTGAGGTTGTAGCATGCTACAGGATGTCAATGGCACTCTACTGAGGGCAACCTCTGTAGAGAGTGAGACTCTGCCAAGAAAGAAGAAAAGGATAGAAAAGTAAAGAAAAAATAAAAGATGGAAGGGGGACAGGAGAGAGAGGAGAGAAGAAAGAGAGGAGAGGGGTTAAAGAAGGAGGAGAGAGAAAAAAGGAAAGCAGCCTCAGTAAAGGGTAAAGTATTTCCATGAGTTATAAAATTTGCTGCTAATAGCAGCTAAAAACCATCATATATATACTAAGTAATGGTCAACTCCAGAAATACTGGCTTTGGATTACTTTAATAAAGAGTCTAAGAATGTTCTATAAAGTCTTCGTTTAGAATAGTCACTTTTCAAAAAAAAAGTTTGTTATCAGGTCGGAGTTTTATGATAAATACATAATTCCAAACACTAAATGTGCTTTGCAGATAAAACTATAGACACAATTTTCTTCCTTAAAATTTTAAGAAGTCATATTTTAAATTGTTTTGAGAAAAATGTATAGCAAAATTTTTCATCTTTTCCCCCACAAATAAAGTCATTCACAAACTGTAAGGTAAAATTAGATGTTAACAAAAAACATCTTTCTTCATCATAGGAACCTCTCCTATGTTTTAACTCACATTTTGCCAAAGGCTAATATAATTGTCTATGAACAATCCAGGAATTGAGTTTAAGTGGTTTTTTGAAGCTGAACTTACAAACCATTCTTTAGTTGTCTAAAAAGTCCCTGCATAAAATTAACCTACAGCTTATTTTCAGGGATAGTAGAATATCAACAGGCTGCTAATCATAAGGTATGTTGAGGTACATACTGGGCTTAGCCTCTTGGTGTCTGTGTTTAACTAAGGCAATGTGGGGAAGGGATTGATCAAGACATCTAATAAAAGCACTGGGCTCGGCGCCCGTAGCTCAGGTTAGGGTGTGGGCCACATACACTGGGGCTGGCGGGTTCAAACTCAGCCCGGGCCTGCTAAAAACAACAATGACAACTACAACAACAACAACAACAACAAATAGCTGGGCACTGTGGTGAGCACCTGTAATCCCAGCTACTTGGGAGGCTGAGGGAAGAGAACTGCTTAAGCCCAAGAGTTTGAGTTTGCTGTGAGCTGTGACACCAAGGCAATCTACCGAGGGCAACATAGTGAATAGTAAGACTCTATCTCAAAAAAACAAACAAACAAAAAAAAAAAAAACACTGAAGTACTGAGATTAAAAAAATAATAATAATACTTATCCAGAAAGACTCAGAGTGGCAAGACTGTGATTGAAATGAATGTATTAGCATGATATACCAAGTCCAGATTAATTCAGGAGCTAACCAACTAAATGGTAGATGCAGTATTTTCTACAATGTGACAGTGTTTTACAATGATTCAAAATTAAAATTATATCTAATTTCAAAATAACTAAAGCAGTAGCACTGAAAAAAATCAGTACAACACAAAGGAGTTTTGAAAGTACTGGTTAAGTACTGCTTTATTTCAGCTGACAAAAAGAACATAGTTTTCTTATTCTTTAATTTTATTTACTTGTTTATTAAGACAAAGTCTCACAGCAACCTCAACCTCTTGAGCTTAAGCAACCATTTTACTTCAGCCTCCCAAGTAGCTGGGACTACAGGTTCCCGCCATGACGCCCGGCTATTTTGTGTTGTTGTTGTAGACGTCATTGTTGTCTGGCAGGCACGGGCTGGGTTCGAACCCGCCAGCTCTGGTGTATATGGCTGGCACCTTAGCCGGTGAGCTACAGGCACTGAGCCTTCTTTAATTTTATATATGATACATATAATTTTGCATATTTGATACTTTAAAAAACTGATCCACATGAAAGATAAAATATAATGCATAATATGATTAAAAAGACAATTTAGTTCAGAAGATGCCAATTAAAAATAAGCAGCAGGCTCGACACCCGTAAATCAGTGGTTAGGGCACCGGCCACATATACGAAAGCAGGTGGGTTCGAACCCTGCCTGGGCCTGCTAAACAACGACAACTACAACAAAAAATAGCCAGGTTGTTGTGGCAGGTGCCAGGAGCCCCAGCTACTTGGGAGGCTGAGGCAAGAGAATCACTTAGCCCAGAAGTTTGAGGTTGCTGTGAGCTGTGACGCCACAGCACTCTACCAAGCTGACAAACTAAGACTCTGTCATGGGAGGCACCTGTAGCTCAGTGATTAGGGCGCCGGCCACATGCACCAGGGCTGGTGGGTTTGAACCCAGCCCGTGCCAGCTAAACAACAACAAAAAATAAATAGCTGGGCGTTGTGGCAGGTGCCTGAAGTCCCAGCTAATAGGGAGGCTGAGGCAAGAGAATCACTTGAATCCAAGAGTTTGAGGTTGCTGTGAGCTGCAACACCATGGCACTCTGTCAAGGGTGACGTAGTGAGACACTATCTCAAAAAAAAAAAAAAAAAGAAGAAACAGAAAACAGCTATACATGCCTGTAACACTCTACATATGCATAAAAATTTATTCCTCAGCTGCTTCTCCAACTGATCAAGACTTTCAATCTTCCTTCTCAAATCTCAGTAATAAATCTCAGTAAATTTTTCTTGCTCAAATCTCATACCTGCTCAATATCTAATCTCTAAGTCTTCACTCAGTGTACTTAAACAGGAGCCCTGACAATAGCAGTTGTTCCTATAGTTTTCTTTTCTTTAGTCTTTTAGTCTATAGCACATACTTATAGACTTGTAGTCTATTTTGCCGTATGTTCAATCTCTACTTTTAGAAATCCATTTCATGATAGAAAACAATCTGTATACAAAAGTTTATCATTAAAAATTATAAATAAAAATGTTCAAGAAAAGGTACCATAGATTACAGCACACTTACATGATAAAATATTATGTAATCATTTAAAGTTCTTATAACTTTACTACATGATGGGAAAAGTCATACCATGATGTTAGAAAGGACTCAAAACTTTTCCCAGAGCACAGTCTCAGAAAAGCAAATTAAATGTATTTAAAAAAAAAAAAAAAAAAAAACTCTGGAAGAAAACATATAAAATCATTCATAGCGGGGCAGTGCCTGTGACTCAGTGGGTAGGGCACCAGCCCCATGTACTGAGGGTGGCAGGTTCAAACCTGGCCCCAGCCAAACTGCAACAAAAAAATACCCGGGCGTTGTGGCAGGTGCCTGTAGTCTCAGCTACTTAGGAGGCTGAGGCAAGAGAATCGCCTAAGCCCAGGAGTTGGAGGTTGCTGTGAGCTGTGTGATGCCACGGCATTGTACTGAGGGAGATAAAGTGAGACCCTGTCTCTACCAAAAAAAAAAAAAAAAAAAAATCATTCATAATGACTGTCTTTGGCTAATAAAATTCTAAGTGATTGCTAATTTTCTTCTTTGTACTATTCAGTATATCATAATTTATATATTACACGCACATTTTTATGAGAAAAAATAGTCCAAGAAAACTAGTTTCCATCTTAACATTAAAAAGTCCCTGTATCACAGAATTTACTTAGGGGCCAACAATGAGAGTAACTTCTAAGTACTGCCGATTTTTAAAACTTCAATAGAGGTAAAAAGTTCATGATAGTGAACAAAGATCTTTGTTTTTAAAAATCAGTTAATATCCAGCTAGGTATCACAATCCAAAATAAGATTTAAAGAAAAGTGCTTAGCTTTTCATAACCTGGCATTCAAGTTCCTAAGCCATGGCAGTGAAGCTCCAGAGTCAGCCTGCCCCAATTTCACTCCTGGCTTCATCACTCACTGGACCCATAAAACTGCTGTATTATCAATGACATAGCACAGTGTAAATCATTTAAAACACCACGCAGTGAGTGCTCAATACATTAACTTTTTCATACTGTCATATTTTATATTACTATTACCACTTCCTTTTCAGTCTCCTACTATAAACTTCCCCCAAACCTATACTCCAGACCCAATGGACAAAGTCCCATTTCCCAAGTACCATTTTTGTGCTTGGGGTACTCCTTCCACATACACCTCTGCCTGTCAATTCCAAGCTCCAAGCCCACTGCCAACTCCCCCCAGCCCCTCCAGAAAGTCTTCTACCATAGCCCTACAGATGGACTGTCTCCTAAGCCCTGACATAGCAGTATTTATAGTATACCATGACTACTGCCTTAAACTGTGAGTAACTGTATGCATGTTGACCTCCAGCCCCTGAAACTAGGCAAAGTCATCTTCACCTCACCCTCCAGAAAGCCAATGTCATCAACTATAACTGACTGTCAATAAAAGAGAAAAAGAAAATAATCATTAAACATACTCATCTCCTAAAACTTTAGGTTGCTTTACTGAAACAAAAATGAGTTAAACTTTTTAAATATTTAAGATGAGATAATAAGAACAGTTAAGTGATACCTGCAACTTGTTAGTGGAATCAGTGACTTTGCCGTGGGTTTGCTCTCTAACTCAACCCTATGCAAATGGCACAAAAGCTGGTGTTTTTGCTACAGAGAATAACTGTTGCATTAGCTAAAAAATATTTTATAAATATCAACTTTAAATAACTAGCTATAAGCAGACAAACCTTGGGAATAGTTTGGAGCATATTTTTTTCCCTTTTAAATATCAAGCCTCTTTTCTAAAAAGAGTATTTTTAAATGTACTACTTACATTAAAAGTGTTAGAAAACAGGAGCCAGAGATGGTGGCTCATGCCTGTAATCATAGCAGTTTAGGAAGCTGAGGCTGAAGGCTAGCTCATTATATTAATTATATTATTCTCTCTATTTTATGTATTTTTGAATTTTTCTATAATTAAAGGTCTTTTAAAAATTAAAAGCATTAAATTATAATTATATGAGAAAAATGTTAGAAGTACAGCAATCTTCAAACTGTAACAGGTGAGCTACTAAACAAAAGTAACTAAAAGAAGCTTAAAAATTTGGTGACATTTTGTGGAGAGCTTAAAACATACTATGATTAAGCAAAATGTGGGAGGTTTTCTTCTTTTTTTTTTTTTTTTTTTTTTGAGACAGTCTTACTGTGTCACCCTCGGTAGAGTGCCATGGCGTCACAGCTCACAGCAACGTCTAACTCTTGGACTTAAGCAATTCTCTTGTCTCAGCCTCCCAAGTAGTTGGGACCACAGGCACCTGCCACAATGCCTGGCTAGTTTTGATTGCAGTTGTCGTTTTTTAGCAGGCCTGGGCCGGGCTTGAACCCACCAGTCTTGGTGTTATGTGGCCGGCGCCCTACTCACTGAGCTGGGGACGCCCAGCCATGGTTTTTGTTCTTTTGTTTGTTTTTCTTTTGAGAAAGGAAGAAAGTTTTAAAAAAAAAAAAAAAAGCTTGGTAAACTATTTTCCACGAAATATTGTTTTTAATCAAATCACCAACAAAGACATAGGTAAGCTTTGATTTCTGTAACTTTTTTTGAAGCATTCTTTATGTTAATAAATATAGTTATAATGTTATAATTCAGGGGGCTATGGTAAAATTCCTTTACCGATGATATCACCGAACTTCAAGGGATCAATATAGCCAAAACTTCCTCATGACAAAGTCTTCAACAGAGACAGATCTGAATACTAGGCTGATCAGCTGACATCCTCTAGCCCCTCGTAGAGGAAAAAATTAGACATTTTAACAACTTTCCCCCAAATTCCCTTTTGCTATCCAAAGCCATATTTGATTTTTTATCTTCGTGTTTTCTATTATACTAATAACACATTATTAATGATATCTAATTCAGATGAATTACAGTAACACAGAAAATATTATCAGATTTAGAGCTAAGCAGTCTTCTATTTCATTTAATTCAAGTCAATCCTTTACCAGATGAGAAAACTAAGCTCTAAAGAGGTTATTTGCCTTAATTATGACAGTAAATGAAAAAACCAAAACACTGGAAGGTTAGATCATAAAACAGTGATAAAAGCAGAAATATTCCACTGCCATTTTAATTAAAGCATTCCAACTATACTGCTACACAGAAGTACACGCATCTCTCTAATACAAAAAACCAAAATCTAAAATCCTCCAAAACCCAAAACTTTTTCAGTGCCTGCATGACACTGGAAGTGGAAAATTCTACACCTGACCTCATGTAACAGGTTGCAACCAAAACTTTGTTTCTTGAACAAAACTATTTAAAATATTATTAAAAATTACCTTCAGGCTATGTGTATATGGCATATATAAAACCATGTTTAGACTTGGGACCCATCCTCAAGATATTCCATTATGTATATGTAAATATTCCAAAATCTGAAACATTTCTGGCCCGAAACACTTGGATAAGGATTACTCAACCTGCACGTGTAAATTTATTTGTATATAACAAGAACATGAGAACATATATAAAGAGGCACAAAATAACAAGAACACAAGAACATACCTAAATGAAAAGGCACATATAGGCTCGGCGCCTGTGGCTCAATGGGCTAAGGCGCCAGCCACGTACACCTAAGCTGGCAGGTTCGAATCCAGCCCGGGCCCGCCAAACAACGACGGCTGCAACCAAAAAATGGCCAGGTGTTGTGGCGGGCACCTGTATTCCCAGCTACTTGGGAGGCAGAGGCAGGAGACTCGGCTTGAGCCCAGGAATTGGAGGTTGCTGTGAGCTACGGTGCCATGGCACTCTATCCAGGGTGACAGCTTGAGGCTCTGTCTCAAAAAAAAAAAAAAAAAAAAAAAAGAAAAGGCACATATATAAATGAAAACAAAAACAGCCAACCTATAGTACCTCTCTCTGGTCAGGCCAATGGATATAGAGAGGGTGGGGTAGGAGGAGAGCGAGCTGGAAGTGGACAGCTGTATGTGCATCTGTCACATTCTTAATAACTCTAAAAATGAAAACACACTTATACCTCTTGATAAAACTAAGAAATGATTTTACATAATTGAACACACAAATATCTTAAAAATCAGATGATGAATTAACAGAGTTTCATTTTCATCATTCATTTCTTATAATAAATACATGCCAACCACTGGAGGCAAAGAGTAAGACTATCACTGTGCCTACCCCTCATGGACCCAAAAGTGTAATATGGGAAACAGACAAAAATCACACTAATAAGTAACTACAAACCACGTTATGAGAGGAAAGTCCAGGTTGCTGAAACAGAGTATGTTGAGAGAAACCAATTTAGATTTGAAGAAAGTAGTATCAGAAATAACCCTTCCAACAATTTTACAGGTTAGAGCTAAATTTGTAGTCTTTATAAAAGTTTCTTAAGCTCACAATTCTTTTAATTTCTAGATCCACATAAGAGTTGGTGAAAAAGTAATTAGGCAAGTGGAGATCTGGAATTACTGAGGCTATTCAATCAAGACGGAAAAACTGAAGAAACTGAATAGATGCCTTTAAATAAGCAAGTCTCAATAGTGGTCACCTCTGGAAAGAGAGAAGGACAAGCTGGAGAGGAGCACACAGGTAGACCAGACACACAGCTCTGACCAGTAACAGTGTCCCCATGAAGAGCATGCCCAGCTGGACGGTGAAGAACAGGCAGAGCCTGACCCTGCAGGGCATGGTCGATATCAGCACCACCTCACAGGTCAAGCCTTAGCATCTCGTGGTCTTCTACAAAGAAAGACATGCTGTTTTATAACATCTCCCCCATTGAGAACATGCAAAGTTTATTCCCCAAGCCCAAGTCTATGACTCAAGCTCTTACAAATGCAATGTGATTCTGAAAACCACCCAACAGTACCAGGTGTCAGTGAAAGGTATGCCCAGTCCCAGCTTGATGCTGGTCAAGGAGGAGGCCACAGAAGGCAGGGTTGTGAGGGTACATTGTTCTGTCCCAGAGAAAAAGGGCCCAATACATTACACAATTGAAAAACTTAAACTAAATTCAAAATTTGTCAAGCACAAAAGAGGGAAGACTTCTTGGGACCAGAATTTTGTGACACTGGAATTCCCCACTGAGGAGCAAGGCCATGTTCTAATACTCTGCTGTCAAGCTAGGATCACGTCTGGAATCAACCTGGAGACCTCAGGAGCAAAATGGTCACTGTAAGGGAATCTGTCTCTGTTCCCAAGTTCCACATCAGTCCTGCTGGAATGATCACAGAAGATCAATCCCTCACTAAGTGCACCATTCAAGTGATGCACATGGTTCCAGAGTTTCCAGAAATCATTACCCAGAAGGACAAGGTAATTGTGGCCAATAGCAGACAGGGAAATGAGGCATCTACACAGTCATGGCCTTTGTGGAACACAACGGCAACTGCACGTCCAAAGTGGAGTCCAGCCACATATCCAAGGTCAGCAGCACCATGGCCAACATAACTATTTTCCAAGCAAAAACTGGAATTCTCCTCTTCACATCTGGACCAAGGTGAGATCTTGAACCTGTCATGCTCCATCTCAGGAGCACCTCCTCCATCCAATTTCATCCCCAAAAAGGAAGACACAATTGTGTCACAAATTCAAAATTTTACCAAGATAGCCTCAGAGTGGGACAGTGGGACATACCACCTGCATTGCAGTCATCAACAAAGTAATCAAGGAAAGCAACATGGTCCAGATAGCTCTGTGTGAAATGCTCTCCAAACCGAGGATTTCTGATGGTGCAGAGTCTGAGTCCTACAAGGCCAAACCACAGAAATCAGTTGCCAAACAATAAACGGAACTTCACCTATTTCTTATCAGCTTTTAGAAGCAAACCGTTTTGGAGAGCTATATGAATCACTCAAATGATCCTGCACTATTCAAAGATAACCCCACCGACTACGAAGTGGAATACCAGTGTGTCGTGGATAAAATCGCCATTTCCCAGATCAAAACGTTCAGCAAGGTTCTGAGGACCAAAGTGATAGCCCTTGTAAGCGAAGTCAAGCTTTCCATCCTATTGAATGAGGCAATGGAGACAGGGAAGGAAATTATGCTCCGATGTTCCATGAAGGATCTGGTTTTACAGACAAAAGGAGGGCAATTCCTTCTACCAAGTGACCTCGAGTGACAGCTGAGGCATTTTGGTGCAAGCCACAGGCTAGCAAGGTACAGGAAGGACAGTATTACTGCACAGCCTTCAATGGAACCAACACTGTCAGAAGTATCCCTCAAAGTAACACATTACCAGTCAGTCTTTCTTATCCCCATGGAAAATGGGACTTGTGGAAAGTGACTGTCATCAGAACAATAACTGCCACCCTGGTTGTTGGGGTCAAATACTATTTGTGAGGAAAGCCAAGACCAACAAGAAGATGTCAGATCCCAATACAGAAGCCAAGAGTCATTATGGTTATGAGGATGATGCTGGAAACCATGCAAGGAAACCAATAAACCATTAAAAGAGCCTCTGAACTTGGACATAGAGTATACAGAAGTGGAAGTGTCCTTGGATGAGCCGCACAGAACTCTGGGAACAAAGGGCACAGAGATGGGTGTGTACTGCGAAATCTGGAAAGCCAACCCTGATACCATGGAAAATAGACATTCTAGAAGGAAAGGCTTTCTTGATAGAACTTAGTGAAGGAAGATACTCATTCCTAGGAGGAGGACCACATTCTAAGAAGAGCAGATGATCCCTGCATGCCACGAGTTCTGTGCACTTACTTATGAGCCTGTTCCACTTCCACCAAAGAGCAATTTCTCAGGCCAAGCCACCAGTTCTTAAATGCATCCTACTGCCATCAATGTTGGGTATTAAGAGATACAGGGGACCTATTGAAGGCCATGCAGTAATACTGGCCTTCCTGCTTCTTGCTAGCCTGCAGCTTGCACCAAAATGCCTGGCTGTAATTTGGGGTCAAGTAAATGTGTTTCATTTCCTACATGGCCCTTCTTTCATCAACTTGGAACATCCTTGCAATTGGAAGAGCAGAGGAGGTTCAGCGTAAACAGGACATTGGGATATTTTGAACCTTGAATATGCTGTCTTATACAGAGATAAAGACCTTTTCCTTGTGCCCTCAGACACAGAAACCAATTTTTATTTTGAAGTCATTCACTTCTGGCATATGGCCTGGTTTAGGGGCTGGTTTTTTCCTTTTACTCTGGTCCTTCAGAGACCTGTATGTCTGGGTAGTTCTTGCCTTTTGGAAGTACACAGCACTGACCAGACAACTTTACCCTGTCCCCTCTGTGACCTCACACAAACCACAAATGGGCAAAGCTGGTGGGGTGCAATTCCTTGGAAACACCAATCTGAAGACAAGGTTTATTCGGGTAATGCCCAAACTAGAAAATGATGGTGGAATAAGTACAATGTTCTTAAGCTGTTTTACTATACCGTATCTTTCTTTTCCTCCACCATGCCAAAGGCTGAAAGACAGGAAGATGGTTACCTACAACAAATATTATTTTTAATAGAAAAGTGAAATGCAAAAAAGTAAATAAATAAGCAAGTCTCAGAAAGATGGAATGAACTGGCTTGCTCCCTATATTTGAAGGAAACAGAACTAAAAGAATAAGCACAATGTTACAAGAAGGCAGACAATAAACAAAAGAACAAAGGCATCCAAAAATGGGACAGTTGCTTCATGAATGGCAGCCCCCAATCATTCCTGCAGAGCCTCTGCCTTGGCCATAATGGGAAGTGGAATTTGACTGCTCTCAAGTCTACTCAACGGGCTTGATCTTCGCCCAAAGGCCCTCATCATTAAAACATTATTTAAAAATCTGCCTATTCTATCAAAATGTGATCAGGGAAGACCTAAAATGTAAAAGAAAATTTTCTCCACCACTGAGGCAACTTTTTTCACCTTAGATTCTGTACTCCCTAAGAATGCTCATGCCATAAAAGTAAAAAAAAATTTTTTTTTTTGCAATCCTGAAGCTGGATACTTGTTTACACTGAACCATTCTGTCTCCATACATTCTACTTCACGATCCCAGCCCAGCCCTGCTCAACAGAACCTAATGGTATTAATTTGTATATTCCTTCAAGCACATACAAATGAACTATATACCTAACAAGTATTAAACAGTAATCCTCAAATATCCTGCTTCTGGCTATGAGGAAATACTAGTACTGACTGGCTTTCCCACTGTAAACAACCATAAAACTGAGCAAAATATTAATATTGCCCTGGTTCTCTAGGGACAATTTCCCAACACAGTGGAAGGAGCTAGAGTCCAAGCAAAGCATGGCACTCATGCCAAGATGCGAAGTAAAAATGAAAGTTCCAGGAAGCCAAAAGCGAGAATCTTTAGGGAAGGAAAGAGGAGAGAGCTATTAGAGGGGTCTCTAGAAGTCTGTGTAGGGACCTATGAGAACCAGACTGCACAGGGACAGGGTAAAACCACCTGAGGCACAAAGTAACTGCTTAGAGGTTGAGACTGATAGCATGCCTGGGGCATTTGTGGTCCCTGTCCAACTACAGTAGAGAAATCTCATTAATACCTTGCAATAGTTAATTTATATTGGTTCTATGATTCTGGAGAACCTTGACTAATACACACCAACTTATCATTCCCTTTCTCTTTTAAGACCAAGGACCACACTCTAGAGTATAGCCTCCTCCAGACCAGTATTAATAATATCAAAACCAAATCCAGACAGGATACACACACAGAAGACCCTCACCATGCTAGAAAGGGCAAGGAGTTTTCCTGAACTTTTCACAGATCTTCCCTTAATAAAGCTTAAAACTAAGCCTACACAAATCTAAGGTGTAAGGTGACCAGACTCTAGAACAAAAATTTACACTTACAAGAAAACACTTTTTTTTAAATTTATTGTTGGGGGAAAATTAGTAGACAAGCAAACAGAAAAATACGATCCACAGCAAAGGAGAAAACCTGTTAACCCAAGTTTAGAACAGATCTTAGGTTTATCAAACACTTCAAGGCTGCTCGTTTATACATTCAAAGAATTAGAATTATGTTCATAAATTAAAAGAAACATATGGTTTTTAACGTGTGAAAAGAAAAGGGACTGTCACCAAAGAAAAATAAAAACTATAAAAAAAGAACAAAAAGAAAAATCTCAGGCTCGGCACCCATCGCACAGTGGTTATGGTGCCAGCCACATACACTGAGGCTGGCAGGTTCGAAACCAGCTGGGACCAGCTAAACAACAATGACAACTGCAACCAAAACATAGCTGGGCATTGTGGCGGTCACCTGTAGTCCCAGGGAGGTGGGACTTGCCTGGGCCTCTTGCCTCAGGGAGGCTGAGGCAAGCAAACCACTTAAGCCCATAAGTTAGAGCAGTGGTTCTCAACCTGTGGGTTGTGACCCCTTTGGGGGTCCTCCTGCATATCAGATATTTACGTTATGATTCGTAACAGTAGCAAAATTACAGTTATGAAGTAGTAATGAAAATAATTTTATGGTTGGGGGTCACCACAACATGAAGAACGGCATTAAAGAATCACGGCATTAGGAAGGTTGAGAACCACTGGGTTAAAGGTTGCTGTGACGCCACGGCACTCTACCAAGGGCAACATAATGAACCTCTGTCTCAAAAAAAAAGAAAAGTCTAAAACTTAATAACAACCAAAATTAAAAAATTACTGCACAGGTTTGGGTTTCATAGCATATTGAAGATGGCAGGGAAAAAAATCGGTAAACATTAGGACAGATCAATAGAAATTATCCAATCTAAAGAGAGAAAAAAGACTGAAGAAAGATGAAAAGACCCTCAGAGACCTGCAGAATATCAAATTTTATAACACATAATTGGTATCACAAAAAAAGAAAGTGACAAAAGGACAAATATCTGAGGATATTATGGTTCAAAACCCCTCAACTTATAATCACATTTGGACACATCATAGGCAAACAGTTTAAAATAAAGAGAAAATCTTAAAAGCAGCCAAGGGAAAAACATTACACCGAGAATAAGAATAGTAATGACCACAGACATCTCATCACCAACAATGGTCTCTAGAAGACAGTGGGACACCACCATTAAAGTGCCGACAGACAAAAAATATTAATCCACAATACTATATCCAATGGAAATAATCTTTAAACATAATGGTGAAGCAGACATTTGTAGATAAAATTTTTAAAAGAGATGAGGGGGATGGAAAGAGACCTGAGAAGTCTTTGCCAGCCACCTATACTACAAGAAATGCTAAAGAGTATTATCTCCACAGGATGAAGAAAATGATCCCAGATGGAAATAAAAATCTATACAAAGAAATGAAAAGAACCAAAAATAGTAAATAAATGGGTAAGTGTTCATAAATGAATAATTTTTTTCTTTGTCATTTCATTACAAGATTTTTATTTTTGTTAAAATAAAAATAAATGCTAAGTTGTTTAAAATATGGGCTTAAGGCTCGGTGCATGTAGCTCATTGGTTAAAGTGCTGGTCACATACACCGAGGCTAGCAGGTTCAAGCCTGGCCCGGACCTGCTAAACAACAACTACAACCAAAAACAGCCAGGCGTTGTGGCGGGCGCCTGTAGTCCCAGCTACTTGGGAGGCTGAGGCAAGAGAATCGCTTAAGTCCAAGAGTAGGAGGTTGCTGTGAGCTGTGACACTATGGCACTCTACCGAGGGCTGGGCTTAAACAAACATAATGAAATTTTAAATAATATGTAAAAAACTTGCCAAGAAGTGCACAAAAAAAGAGCAGGTAAATATTACAGATTTGAATTAAAAAGTGTCAGTATACTGGCGGCGCCTGTGCCTCAAAGGGGCAGGGCGCCAGCCCCATATGCCGGAGGTGGTGGGTTCAAACCCAGCCCCAGCCAAAAACTACAGAAAAAAAAACAAAAACACAAAGTGTCAGTGTAAAGTAAGATTTGGAACAATATTGACTCTAAATATTGAAAACAGATGTGTAATGTGGACATCTCTCAAAACGGAGAACACCCTCGAAACTTCCTATGAGGAAGAGCTCACATACAGTAACCCAAATACATACAAAGAATCTCTCATCACAATAGAGATTCAACAGGTAACCAAATTTCATACCTGTGGAATGAGAAATAACAGATCTAAAAAGAAATTCAAAATGTTTAAAGCAACAAAAGGGAAAAAATCTACCTCTTAAAGAATGAAGGAGGACAAGTTGAAGAAAAAAATTAAGTATTAAAATTAATACACACACTGGCTTGGTGCCTATAGCTCAAGCAGCTAGACCACCAGCCACACACACCAGAGCTGGTGGGTTCGAATCCAGACCGGGCCTGCCAAACAACAATGACACCTACAACCCAAAAATAGCATTGTGGTAGGCGCCTGTAGTCCCAGCTACTTGGGAGGCTGAGGCAGGAGAATCACTTAAGCCAGGAGTTGGAAGTGGCTGTGAGCGGTGATGTCACTGCACTCTACCCAGGGTGACAGCTTGAGGCTCTGTCTCAAAAAATAAAAAAAATAAAATAAAATACACACACATATTCTATGTTCGTGACTGGCACATGACAGCAAAACACTCACTAGCACCTTCCATTCCAAATGTGAACATCTTTTCTTTTGTTAACAACATCGCTGAATATATGCTCAATATTTTATTCAAAATAAGCTATATTAAAACACCCAAAATTAACTATCTACAACATAGTATAGTAAAAATAATGCAATCCATGGTTCAGAGCCCGTAGTACAGTGGTCATGGCACCAGCCACATACAGCAAGGGTGGCAGGTTTGAACCAGCCCAGGGCCTGCTAAACAACAATGACAACCATAAAAAAAGAAAAAAAAAAAAAAAAATAGCCGGGCACTGTGGTGGGTGCTTGTAGCCCCAGCTACTCCTGAACTCTGTAACTTCTCAGTTAACAAATTAAAACTAGATCACTAAAAATAAGTTCTAATCATTTCTGTCATTTCCCTAAATTTACCCATTTTTAATAAATTCTTGATTATAAATTACCATTGTCAGCTTGACCCAGCCCTAAAAGAACAATAACTTCCATTATTTAGAGAAAAGCAGTTCAAAATCACTGTTATAAATAGCATGTATAAGGAGCTACCAAATTAGAATCATCAGGCAAACACTGAAAACTTACAAAATTATGAATTCTTGCTACAGCTTAAAGTACACTTATCTCTAAAAGTTACTATTTCAACTTTCCTACTCTTATAATTTATAGAAACGTAGTAAATTGAAAAATGCCCCTCCCCCAAAGGACATCCTAATCCCTGGAACCAAGCTACAAAATTATTATGCATTCTTACAACTAGAAGTATACTTAATATCTAACAGTTACTGTTTCAAAAGTAACCTTCCTACTCTTTAATTTATAGGTATGTGGTAAATTAAAAAATATTTCCCCAAGGATATCTGCATCCTAATCCCTGGAATCCACAAATGTTATCTTATTTGGGAAAAAAGGTCTCTGCATATATGATTAAGGATCTTGGGATAAGGACATTATCCTGTATTATCGGCCCTAAATCCCATCACAAGTGTTCTTATAAGAAAGAGGCAGAAGAGATTAGACATAGAAGAAAGGCAACATGGCCACGAAGGAGAATTTGAAGTGATACTGCCGTAAGTCAAGTAATGCTGACAGATACAAGTCAAGAAGAATCGGCAACCTCTAACAGCTGGAGAAGTCAAGGAACAGGTTCTCTCCTAGAGTTGCCTGAGAAATTGTGTTTCGGGCCCTGGAGACATCTTGATTTAGTCTCAGTGATACTGATTTTGGACTCTGGCCTCCAGCCCTGTGAGAGAATAAATTTCTGTTGTTTTAAGTCACTAAATTTGTAGTAATTTGTTACAGCAGCCACAGAAAACTAATATAAGGAGGTAAGAAAAACATTTTCAAAATTTCTTAAAATATGTATGTTCTACAAATGTCACCCATGAAAAATGCTCTAACCTGTGTTTGTACTCCTGGATAACTTGCATTGTTGGACAGAAAACTGTATGTAATTTATGTCAATATCTCATTTGACATGATCTGCAATCTTACTGCTTTTTGACTGAGTGCCTTTAAGCTTTAAAAAGACAAAGCCACAGGAAGACATGAAAGCTTATAATGTATAAACACTATCTCATGTTCAGTGAAATCCAATACTTATACAGTACTAGTCAAGAGAGTTCTCACATATTTTTATTACAAACAGCAAATGTTAGAATACCAAACCAAGGCTGTCACTGACATGAAGGCACAAATCGTATTTGGGGATTTTTCACTACTTTATTACTGACATCTAATACAGTATTTATTAAATAAATCAACCTTTATATTTCCTACAAAGATCCCCTACTACCAAACCCTGCAGTACTCCCACACTGCTTTCCTCCTGCCTGCACTCTCTACCTTGATAATACACCCACACATTCCTCTAATGTCACAATGGGTTAGCAACAATCATGCCCTTGGTCAAAATCAAGATTTAAGACTAATGTCCTGAAAAAGGAGGAAGAATCTGATAAAACTGATTCACAAGGATAAGTCACTTATATCTACACACAATCCAAATCTGGCTCCACCATCACCAATTGCTCATAGGTTTTTTAAATCCCATACTCTCTCCACTAAAGGATATTCCCTCTCTCAACTCACAAGACTGCGAGGATTGACTAAAGAGACATGCATAAAGTGCCTATCATATGGTCTGCACAGACAATCTTAGTTTGATTTCCTTTTACTTCAGAAAGGGGACTTATCCTTAATCTATGCAAGTTTCTCTATCATTTTACTTGTCTACACAGTCCTGACAACTGCACTTGGAGAGAGAGACATGTCCTCCTACTACCTGTTCCCTCTACAGGAGGTCTCTCCTCTTGTCTCAAGCTGTCTCTTCCTAAGAGAATGACCTCACACGGCCTCTCCCTTCCACTGAACTTGTCTTGTTATGGTTATGTGATTCTTTCTTAAAAAGAAAATGACTTTTAAGAACATGATCACGATCTGTAAGTGTCCTGTCCTCTACTAGATAAACTCTAACTTTCTTACCAGCTTGGCGTACCCAAAGTCCACAGCACAATCTTCCACACAGTTGACATGAAACATGTTTTCACTGAAGCATCAAGCTGACTGACAGCTGGCATCTTATAAGCTATGAAAAACAGAAGTACCTATACACTGGGCAGATAACTTCTGAGTCCCTATTCAATTACGCAAAATAAAGAAGGCTAGATTTCTACGTATTATCTTCCATTTTATTTCTAAATGGCGGTCACACACACTGCTCACTTTTTAGGACTACTGAACAAACCAGCACAATACTTCACATAGACTTGACTTATAGTACCACCTACCATTTTTTATGACACTTTTTAGTTTATGCAACAATTTCAAATACAACTCATTTCATGCTCTCTGAACCCTGTGAAGTACCATAGCTAGGCAGGTATTAATTATGCACTTAAACTGAAGGTATCTGAGACATAGACTATCCAAAATAGTGGTTCCCATAATATTGACAACTGCATCAGAATCACCCATAGGGTGATGAAAAAAATTCAGATTCAGAGACATAACTCTCAGAATCTCCAAAAGGTAAAGCCTAAGCCGGTATTTTTTTTTTTTTTGCTTTATTTATTTATTTTCTTATTGAGAAAAATCTTTTTTTTTTTAATTGTTGTGGATTCATTGAGGGTACAATAAACCAGATTATACTGATTGCATTTCTTAGGTAAGTCCCTCTTACTATCGTGTTTTGCCCCCAAAAGGTGCGGACCCCACCCCCTTTGCTCCTTCCCTCTCTCTGCTCTTCCTTTCCCTACCCCTCCCTCATTCTTTCTCTCCCCTTCCCCCACCATGTCATTAATTGTCATTAATTGTCCTCATATCAAAATTGAGTACATGGGATTCATGCTTCTCCATTCTTGTGATGCTTTACTAAGAATAATATGCTCCACATCCATCCAGATTAATACAAAGGATGTAAAGTCTCCATCTTTTTTAATGGCTGAATAGTATTCTATAGTGTACATATACCATAGCTTGTTAATCCATTCCTGGGTTGGTAGACATTTAGACTGTTTCCACATTTTGGCAATTGTAAACTGAACTGCAATAAACAATCTAGTGCAAGTGTCCTTATGACGAAAGAATCTTTTTCCTTCTGGGTAGATGCCCAGTAATGGGATTGCAAGATCAAAAGGGAGGTCTAGCTTGAGTTCTTTGAGAGTTCTCCATACTTCCTTCCAAAAAGGTTGTATTAGTTTGCAGTCCCACCAGCAGTGTAAAAATGTTCCCTTCTCTCCACATCCATGCCAGGATCTGCGGTTTTGAGATTTTGTGATGTGGGCCATTCTCACTGGGGTTAGATGGTATCTCAGGGTGGTTTTGATTTGCATTTCTCTAATAATTAGGGGATGAGCATTTTTTCATATGTTAGCCATTTGTCTGTCTTCTTTAGAGAAGGTTCTATTCATGTCTCTTGCCCATTGATATATGGGATTATTGGCCTTTTTCATGTGGATTAATTTGAGTTCTCCATAGATCCTAGTTATCAAGCTTTTGTCTGATTCAAAATATGCAAATATCCTTTCCCATTGTGTAGGTTGTCTATTTGCTTTGGTTGTTGTCTCCTTAGCTGTA
>CAUYRH010047647.1:0-17277 GCA_963574655.1 Perodicticus potto | reverse complement strand
AAAAAATGGCCGGGCGTTGTGGCGGGCACCTGTAGTCCCAGCTACTTGGGAGGTGGAGGCAGGAGACTCGCTTGAGCCCAGGAATTGGAGGTTGCTGTGAGCTGTGATGCCATGGCACTCTACCCAGGGTGACAGCTTGAGACTCTGTCTCAAAAAAAAAAAAAAGAAAAAGTTTGAAATGTTGTGAAAATTACCAATACGTGACCAGAGATACAAAGTGAATGTGTGCTATTGGAAAGATGGGCCCATAGACTTGCTTGACACAGAATTGCCACAAACCTTTGATTTGTAAAAAAAAAAAAAAAATGAAAGAAAGAAAGAAAGCAGGCAGTATCTGTGAAGCACAATAAAGCAAGGTATGCTTGTATTTATTGGGTTATCTCTCGGTCCCCCCACACAGAGAGGGAGCAGGGTAGGACCTCACAGGCATTAGTGCTCAGTTAATGTTTGTGAAGTGAATAACGAAGCCTCAATACACGGCTGTCATTTTCTGTTCATACCCTAATGGACAGCTTTTATCTGCCAAGAAAGAAAAAAGGAATAGAAGAAGACAGAATGCTTTTTTTTTTCTTTTGTAGAGACAGAGTCTCACTTTGTCGCCCTCAGTAGAGTGCCGTGCCATCACACAGCTCACAGCAACCTCCATCTCCTGGGCTTAGGCGATTCTCTTGCCTCAGACTCTCGAGTAGCTGGGCACCTGCCACGATGCCCGGCTATGTTTTTGTTGTTGCAGTTTGACTGGGCTGGGTTCGAACCCCCCACCCTCTAAATATGGTGCCAGCACCCCACCAACTGAGCCACAGGCACCGCCCCCAGAATGCTTTTTTTGAGGCAGAGTCTCACTGTGTTGCCCGGGCTAGAGTGCAGTGGTGTCGTCATAGCTCACCACAAGCCTTAAACTCCTGGGCTCAATCGATCCTCCCACCTCGGCCTGCTCTGTGGCTGGGACTACAGGTGGGCACCACTGCACTCCGCTCATCGTTCTGTTCTTTGCAAAGATAGGATCTTGCTCTTGCTCTTGCTCAGGCTACTCTCAAACTCAAGTAATCCTCCCATCTCCTAGAGTGCTAGGATTACAGGCACACACTGCTATGATAACTCAGAATTTGAGAGACCCAAATTAGTATCAAAAAGTTGGTGGGGGGGGGAGATACAATAGAGTTAAATTGAATTGAAAGTAGTATGGTGTGGTTCCCACCGACTCTCTGGTTTCACGGTATGCAGTTCCACCCTCACCATTCAAATCCCAGTCATCCTCCCATGTCATTCCTTGAATTTGCCAAGCTCTTTTCAATTCCAGGCTCTCCATCGTGCCCGTTCTCTCAGCCTGGAAAGTTATTTTCCCACTGACCAATTCCTTTTCCTTGTCTGTGAGACCTTGGCTTGAAGTGAGGAGGTCCCCAGGTCCTAGACCAATTAACAGAACCTATTGCATGCCCCTCAAAGCCACTGTCTTCCCAGCTCTCGCTGGGAAGGCATCACCCCTGCGATGCATCATTCATTGTGTGCATTTTTTTTTTCTTAAACATTTCTCTTCCACATCAGCATGGGGCAGAGATGGTCTTGTGTATTGCTCTATCCAGCACAGAGGATGTGCTCCAATGCGCCATTTTGGATAGTGGAAAATATGTCAGTCCAACCTAACATGCTCATCTCTGCTGTAGGAATAATCTTGAAAAGAGAGTCAGGTGCACTCCTTGTTTTAGTTTGGGATGACCCAGAATAGATCCTGAAACAAGGATTCAGGTACGAGCAGTTCATCACAATGGTGACCCTGGAAAGTGTTGGTGGGGGAGATGGGAGATGAGACAAGGAGGGGTGAGCTGTGTGGCAAGTTACCCCAGTGGGCAACTGTGCTCAGTCTCACCAAGAGGCCATGTGGAACTCACACCTTAAGCAATCCAAAAGAGGGGCAAGGGAGCTAGGGAATTGATTCACTGACTCCCAGCAATCATTGGTTGAGGGCTACGCCCTTAGGGGCATTCATTCCATGAGCCTGCCCCAGTTTCAGAGAAAACCTTCAAGCAAAGAGGTTCAGATACTGGCTGGCCACAGGCTGTAGTGCTAAGTCCCAGACTCTGGTACAAAACTGAGATATCACCTAATTATTTGCGTGCTGACCTCATCTGAACCATAGAGCCCCCGGTGCTCAGCATTTCGCGTCCATTGTTTCGTTGCATTGTGCCTTGACAGTTCACTGTGTATCACTTACCTCTAAAATGGACACGTTCAGGTCATGGTCCCAGGAGGGACTCCTTGTCTCACCAGCAGTATTTTTTACAAATGAGGCCTCAGGACAAGATCTTGTCAGGAGCGTTTCCACAGAGGGCTCATCTTATCTATTGCCATCATTATATTGACTTGCATTTAGAAGTGTCACACTTTTTGACCCAAGATTTGGGGTCTGTGGCCAGCTACGGGCTGATGCCAGCCGGTCCATATGGGCAGGATTACAAACTTTTTTCCAATCTATTTGTAAATAGCTTAGCATGCGGCCTGTGTGCCTGGCACCTTGCCGACCTCTTCACAGGTATCAATTCATTTAATCCTCACAACCTTTTGAAGTATTGATACTATTATTGTTTTCATTACACAAAAGGGAGAAACTGAGGCCCGGAGTGGAGAAATGACTTGCCCAAGGTCACCCAGCTGGAAAGTGGTAGAGCTGGGATTTGAACCCATGGGGGCTGGGCTCCGAAGGGTCTGCCATTCCCCCAGGACCCTGGGGGCTGCCCCCCAATCTATTGTGGCTGAAGGTTGTGACATATATTGACTGTCACCACAGCAAGGTGTCACAGAGAAGCTCTCTCTCATTTCGACGTTTATGAAGCATCAGTCATACACCTGTTTGGGGTCTCTGTGAATCAACTTGTATCCTCTGAGGCAGGTACTTTTAAGACCACTTCACAGGTGATGAAACTGTAAAGTGGAAAGTCACCAGCCTGTGGTCCCCTATCTGGTACAGTACAACCAGGACCCCCAAGCTCTCTTGCCCTCTTGTCTAACCCTGAAACCCATCCTCTGTTCTCCATTCTGGCTTTTTTCTTCTAGCATCTTGGCAACAGTGGGGACAGAGTTTGACCTACGGACGCTGAGGGCAGTTCGAGTGCTGCGGCCGCTCAAGCTGGTGTCTGGAATCCCAAGTGCGTGAGTTTTTTACCCTGGCAAGGGGTCTGCCAGGAGCCCGCGGTTTCCCTTTTGCAGAGCATCTCAGTAGGGTCCCCAACCTGTGTGAGGGCAGCCTCCTCTTTGGCAGGTTCCCTAGGGGACGTGTGGCTGCAGATCTGGGTGAGCTTCTGAAAGCAAGCCCTCTGCGGAGCACACACAACCAGGATGATCTCCGTCACTATGCACAACCCTGTGACACTGGTGGTACTGATATCTCCATTTTACACAGGAGGAACAGAGGCTCAGAGTGACTGAAAAATTGAAGCAGGGTTTCGTAGCTCAGAAGTGGCAAAAATAGGACATAGCATGCCTGGACAGTGACCACAGTGGCAATGACCAATGCCATTTATTGAGGGCCTCCTGTAGTAGGCACTGCAGAAAAAGCTTTGTGAGCATTGTTATTTTATCCCCATAAATACCCAGTGAACATCTATTTTACAGGTGAAAAGCATGAGGCTCTAAGAGGTAAAATTACTAACCTGAGTTCTTACAGGTTGACAGTGACAAGCTCCAAAATCCATACTTGTTCCATGTTGCTTTCTAATTATCCAAGCACATCTATTCCCCCTTTAGGGGGTGGTTGCCATCTGCAGAGTAAGGATTAAGTTACAGGTCCAGAGAATTTTAGGAAGAAAAAAACAAAACAGGGCTGTCCTTTTTACTATGCTTCTGTCTCAATTATTAATAATAACTTAGAAATCACTTACTATGTAACAGGCGTCGTTCTAAGTATTTTTCTGTTTTATAAATTCATTTATCCTGCCGATAAGCCTATGAGTTATCTGGGCTTTTTTTTTTTTTTTTTTTTTGTAGAGACAGAGTTTCACCTTATCGCCCTCGGTAGAGTGCCGTGGCGTCACACCGCTCACGCAACCTCCAGCTCCTGGGCTTAGGTGATTCCCTTGCCTCAGCCTCCCAAGTAGCTGGGACTACAGGCGCCCGCCACAACGCCCGGCTGTTTTTTTGTTGTTGCAGTTTGGCTGGGGCCAGGTTTGAACCTGCCACCCTCGATATATGGGGCCTGCTTCCCACCCACTGAGCCACAGGTGCAGCCCTGGGCCGTCTTCTTATCACCATGTTACATTTTTTGGCTGTGTTCTTCAGATTCATTGCCATTCAGGTTTAAAGAGTTAAGATTTCCCAGATGACCACCAGCAGGGTCTTTTTGTAGAAAGAAAGCATTTCTGTCCAGGTCTCTGCAAGATTTCAGCAGAAGCCTGCATCATACTAAATTAAAGGCCATCCCAGATCTAACACTAACAAGAGTCTCTGTTCACTGACTACCTATGTGTGACATACCAGATACTTTGCTAGATGTGGACGCTTTCATTTAATCCTACAAGAGAGGGACCGTCCAGGTTCTCCATTTATAGATGGAAAAACTGAGGTTGGGAATGGCATCCTGACTTGGCTCAAGGTCACATCACTAGTAAGTAGATGACTAGGTCAGGTTCCCTGGAAGCAGAGAGTTAGGCAGGTGATCTGATGCAGCTGCCTCACTGGGGGGAGGGCATTCTCAGGAGAGCGAGTGGGGGGTCAGCAGCAGAAGGAATCAAACAAGGATGCATGCATGGCCTGATCCATGAATATACGTAGCACCAGAGCTGTCCTCCAACATGAGGCAAGGAGGCTGGCCCTTTCTACTTCTCTGATCGATTATTGGGGATGGAAAGTGGAGAAGCAATTGGCTTCCAAGTGACTGAGAGTCCTTGATCACAAAGGACAATTCTGCTAAGAAGAAAGGCAGCTATAAAGTGCAAAGGGGATCTGGGCAAGACACCAGCAGAATTCCCCACACAGAGCCTTAACCCTTGCACCACATTGCCTCCCTGTGGTTTTTTTTTCCCTCTGAGACAGAGTCTCTGTCACCCTGGGTAGAGTGCTGTGGTATCATAGCTCACAGCAACCTCAAACTCTCGAGCTTAAGCCATCCTCCTGCCTCAGCCTCCCAAGTAGCTGGGAGTACAGATGCCCACCATAATGCCGAGCTGGTTTTTCTATTTTTAGTAAAGACGGGCTTGCTCTTGCTCAGGCTAGTCTTGAACTCCTGATCTCTAGCTATCCACCTGCCTTGGCCTCCCACAGTGCTAGGATTACAGGCGTGAGCCACTGTGCTTGGCCAGCATCAGTATTATTTTGAGCCCCATGGAGGAACTTAACTTCTTGGACCACACCAACGGTTTCCCTCTCTTACTGTGGTCTGTACCCCTCAAGAGGTACTGACTAGGAACCATGAAAAGTTCTAATCAATAACCAAAGCCCCCCCCAAGCTATATGTTTTTAATCTTCTCTTGAATCACTTTCCTAATAGATAGCCCTATGGTTTCAAACATAGGATTTGACATCATTTAGACCTGAGTTAGAAGCCTCCAAAAAAAAAATTAAAAATAGTAGTGATCATTATTATGAACATTCCTTGAGTCTTACAATAGTGAAACTTTTAGAGAAGAATGAAAATTTAAATATTGTTGACTTAACCCCTTCCTCCCATGAAAGAATTTGAAGCCTGGAGACATTCAGCGCAGGCACAACATTCGTGAGAGACTACCAGATGCTGAACTTGGCAGGATAAGAGCTGATATGAGGTCTCTGATCTGGCTGATGGCAGTAACCCCAGATCAAGGTCTTCAGATGCCCAGTCGGATGCTTATTGCATTCCACAATGCCCCTTTGGCAATGGCTTCCTGCCTTCTTGTTCACCACCATCTGGCTGGATTAGGCTGCTCAGAACAAAAGACAGCATCACTGAGGGGAGAACATCAAGCTTCAAGTCCAATGGACCTGGGTTCAAATCCTAGCTCTGCCATTTCTCACGCACTTGGGTAAATCACAACACCTCTGTGAGACTTGCTTCCCACTTCTGTACAGTGGGAGTGATTTTACACACATGCCCACTTTGGGGGATTGTAACTAGAAGCCAATGAAACAATCTTCAGTCTGGTTCCTCTGGGTTGGAATTGGGACACTGGCTACATTCCTATGAGCCACAACTAGCATATATGGCGCCTTTGTATGAATTGGGAAAAATACACCCCCATCTTGGCAGAAAAAATTTTAAGAAAATGGCTCCCCCTTCTGGGTGTAAGTTGCCTAACACCAGGAATGTGGCTCAGAGAGCAATGGATTTCCACACCTCTTGCCCAAAAGGTCATCCAATGGAACAATGTATCCCCAGACTCTTTGTGTGCTCCGGGGACATCTTGTTGGTGAAGTTTTGGGTCCTTTCTAACAGCCAATGTGGCCTCTGTCTGTGTTTCCCCAGGTTTACAAGTCGTCCTGAAGTCGATCATGAAGGCAATGATCCCTTTGCTGCAGATCGGCCTCCTCCTATTTTTTGCAATCCTTATTTTTGCAATCATAGGGTTAGAATTTTATATGGGAAAATTTCATACCACCTGCTTTGAAGAGGGGACAGGTAGGTCCAAGCAGTATGGTGTGATTTTCCAGTTTGCCTCCTTGGGGACAAGCTCTGGGAAGGGTGATGCAGGGGCTCCTGCCTCCTTCTGGTGACGGAAAGAAGCACTTGCACGAAGCAGTGCCGGAAAGGCAGCTTGTGACATAGCCCCTGAGGTCTTGGGTTGGGGTCCCCCCAGAAGGCGACTCAAAGTTGGGAAAGGGATTGATTTGAGAATGACACCCAGGAATGGAGAAGAGAAAGAAGGAAAAGAGAGCATCTGGTAAAGGATGTCAGGATATCCTTTACCAGGATATCCTGGTAAAGGATATCAGGCATCCATCACTGTGGGTAGCTGAAGCTCAGTCCCACTGGCACCTCTGGGAGACAGCGTAGATTACACACCTCAGAGCCGTCCCAGCTACAGAGTGAGGGAGCCAGGGTATTTATCCACCTACTTCTGTCTGACATTGGTAAAGACTGCCCAAGGTGGGGGCATTAATGCCCAACACATCTGGTTGTGCAAAACAGGTGTCATGGGTATTTTTGAACCTCAGCCCCTAAATTCTGGACCAGGAAGAGAAGGAGAGGGTATCCAGGCCACCTGCCCTGAAGAAGAGGACAGTACTGCCTGGTTCTTCCTGGTCCACCCCTACTCCCATGGTGTGCCTGAAGATGCCCCAGCTGGGAGTCCTGGCACCAACCAATCAGAACCTAGCTCCCAGAAGGGCCCTGCCCCTCCCCCACTGTGCCCACAGTTAACCCTTCAATGTCTGAATCCAGGGGAATTGGGGTGTTGAGGGGGAAAGCCAGGCAGACTGGAGACTCCTGAGGCTATCAGCTCTGAACCAGCAGCATGGAAGAGCCCACACCTGCCCCCCACCCCAACACCCACAATCCACATTCGGGGACCAAAAAGTTTTCTAATACATTTCCATTGAAATCCTTGGCTATCTAAACTCAGCTACCTGAAGCCCCAGAATGAAATGGAATGGATAAGAAGGGATGCCTTCAGTGTGTCAATGTTTGTACCACCAGCCGTCCTGGTGCAGGAAGACCCAGTGGAATGCTGCTGGTCAGCGCCAGTTCCCAGCCTCAGCTGAGCACGTGGCTCAGAACCCTTCAGGTTGAGGGAGCCCTGAATTGAGAGAGTGGTGCAGGAAAGAGGTTTCTGGGTCTTATTAGAAAGGCGAACATCTCAGAAGATTCTGTCTGAGAGTGGCTTCCCACCCACCCTTCTCGACCCAGTGACCCCTGTGAGTGGATTAGCAGAGGCAGCCAGACCTGGGGGGGAACCAGTGGGGAAGGGTTTTTTGCGATGGGGGGTGGATTTTGCCTCCTTTTCTCTCATTTCTTCTGTCTTTTCTCCTGGGCTTGTGAAGTTTGCTCAATATGGAATGTCCTAATTATTTCTTTCCCTGACGAAGAAGGTGTTAATTGAGGCAGAGCTATTTCTGCTCCTGGCCTTGTCACCCTGGTGGAGAGAGAGAGAGAGATACAGGGCAGGGCCCCTTGGAAAACAGCCACAAGCAGAGAAACCAGGACTCCTGGATCCTAGGTTTTCGTGAGGTTTTTTTGGTTCCCACCCCCCTGCCCCCTGCAGCCAAGTCTAGCTAAAGGGAACAAGAAGAGGCCACAGGGCTGGTTTGGGTCCGAGTGGGGTTGTGAGGGGACAGATGTGGGTGGTGCAATTGGAGGGTAGGAAGCCTCGATTTAGGAGAAAGACTGAAAAGCTCACGATTAAAAATATAAGACGTGTGAGTAAGAGACGGATATATACAGACACCCAGGCAGCGGGTTAATTTTAAAATGTATTTATAACCAAATTCCTCAGACGCTTCTGGACGGTTGTTTTTCTAGAAGCAACAGTTCCGAGCGGTTCGTGTTGGTGTTTGGGGGGTTGAGGGGGATTGCGAACAAGAACACCGCTGGGCAGAAGCTGCTAAAGATAGATGCGTTCTCAGCTGCTTCCTAGTGTTGGGAGCTGAGTTCCTGTGCGCCCAGCACCGTGCCAGCCAAACACTCAGAAGAAAGCAAAGATACCGCAGAAGGCTTCCTGCTTTCTAAGAGCTTCTAAAATAGTTAGAAGAGGCAAGACCCCTCATTTAAATCTATTTATAGTAGTGCAGGCTAATGTGTGATTCCATCCACGCTGTCCCCGCCCCCAAATATGAAAATTCAGGAGCTATTGTAGGTCTGGAACAAAGGGCGTGGGGGCTGTGTTAACCAGGCTAACGCAAGGTGGGGGGAGCCACACTTGAACACAGGATGGAAGGTTCCAAACAGAGGCACACCCCCAAATGATAGTTCCCATTTATGATAATGGCTCATGGATTATTTTTCCCTTTTCTTGAGTGTTATGTTTAAAAGAATTTTGCCTTCCAACCTGTATTTATTAAATAGTGGCCCGCGAGCCAAGTCCAGCATCAGCGGGGAAGGTATTTCCAAAAACTTAAACTAAGTGGTGAGGCCAGACTTAGAGTTTGTTTCTATGTAACCGGAACTTGAAAAGCCAACAAGATTCATTTCATTCATTCTGCGCTGGTTTCTTTCCCTCAGCCGTGTGCTCAGTTGAGCCTGGGAATTGGCACTGCACAGCCGGTAGCACATACATTGAGATATATTTCTGTTGAGTAGGAAGCCTGGATTTACACATTTGGCTGTTTGTTTTCTTCTCGGACAATGTCACGCTCTTCTTTGAAAACCTTCAGAAGTTTCACTCACTGAATAAAGTCCTCTCAGACCCACTGCTCTGGTTAAGAGAGTACAATTCCAGGATAGGAGCTTCCATTCCCCCCTACCCCCAGCCCAGCAAAAAACACCTTGAGATTCAGATTGACCTTTGGTACACTCAGCAGACTGCCACCTCCCCAGGAAGCTGTCTTCCTTTTCCAGCAAAAGGGGTGTCTATTGGCACGTTTCTCTCTCCTTGTGGCATTCTCACAATCTGCTTCCTGCTATTTGGGGAGAAAGCTTAGTGCCTGTTCCTTACCCTTAGGCAAGGGTAGGAACTGTGTGTACTGGTGTCCCTCACCCCCAGAACAGCTCCCTGAGCCTAGTACATTTGAAGAAGAAGAAAAATCAGAAAAATAATGTGTGTCCTAATAGATGTCTGAAGGATACTGCACCTGATAACCACAGGGTGCACATGGCACATTGCTGAAACTAATCACATTATGAACTGTAAAGATCATCTCTACAAAGTTCAAAAGACTAAACACATATACAAAAACATGTTTTCTAACCACAGTGCAATTAAGCTGGACGTCAGTAACAAAAAAATAATTCTAAAAGTATTTGGAAATTAAGAGACATGCTTCATTTATGGATGAAATGATATGGTGTCTGAGATTTGCTTTAAAAATATTCCAAGGGCAAGTCCAAGTGTTTGAAGGAGACGTAGATGAAACATGATTGGCTGAGAATAGATAAGTGAAATTGGTGATCAGAACATATAGATTCATTATACTGTTCTCTCTGTCTCTGTCTATCTGTCATCTATATGTACCTAATAAGTTTTTTTTAAAAGAAGTACATCTTAATTACTCATAAGTCAAAGAAGAAAGAATAATAGAAATAGGAAAATATGTTACTTGAACAATAATGGTAATGCATAACAAAATTTATGAGATGCAGGTAAAGCTGCACTTAGAGGTAATTTATAGCCTTAAAGAAAGTTAATCCATCTCAAAAGTTTATGAAAGAACAGGGAAAAAAAGACGTAGAAAAAAGGAAGAGAAAAGTAATAAAGATTAGAGAAGAAATTAATGAAATAGAAAACAATCAATCAACAAAGCCATTGATTTCTTCAAAGAGACTGAAAAGTTTGTCCCAATAGCCATTTTTTTTTTCCCAACAGCCTCATTCTTATTTTTCAGAGCTAGTTTTCTCTGCTTCTTTCCCTGACTTCTCTCCCCTTCCCTTTCATAGAAGACATTCAGGGTGAGTCTCCGGCTCCGTGTGGGACAGAGGAACCCGCCCGCACCTGCCCCAATGGGACCAAATGCCAGCCCTACTGGGAAGGGCCGAACAATGGGATCACTCAGTTTGACAACATCCTGTTTGCAGTGCTGACTGTTTTCCAGTGCATCACCATGGAAGGCTGGACCGATCTCCTCTACAATGTAAGTGGTGCTGGGACAGAGCGCGTAGATGGTCAGAGTCCCTGAGAGGTAGCCCCTGCGACCAGTGAGGCTGCTGAGGCTGCATGGAGGGACTCTGAGCTGGGGAAGGCAGCCCAGGGACAAACTTAACACAGCCCCAGGAAAGCTGGTCTGAGGCTCGGGCCTTTGAAGACTCCTGGGGTTCATTAGCAGAACTCTTAACTATAGGGATGGCCTCTCGGGGCATGGAAGTCTGGAGGGTACACAGATGCCATGTGATTTTTCATTGTGCAGGTGTTCACATGTAATTTTAGATTTTTGAATATGGAAAGATGGTATGATGCAAGAACCAACATGGATAAAAAGAGAGTAATATCCTGCCTTGAACCTAGGCAAGGGAGCCCTGCCCTAGTGCCCACCTGGCCCTGCCCCAACCAGGGCCCTTCACATGGGATGAGGAATCCATGTAGCTGAGGAGCTTGTGCTGGTGGACCACACTCTGGATTATCCAGGATCCTGGAATTCCCTGCCCAAGCCCAGAAGCCATGAACTTGCCTGAGATTCTTCTTTGGGTCTGTTTTAGCCACTCCTGACGGCCAAGGGTATTGGAGAGGTGGCCGTTGGCATAAATGTGACGGCGTGCTGTAATGTCCGCACATGTGCATGGATCCCCTCTGGCAGGATAGAGCCGTGAGCGGGAAGAGAAAGCAACAGGGCTGACTCTCCCCGCGCCTTGACCCAATGCAGATGTCCAGATTCCAGATTCCACTCTGACCTCCTGAGTGTTAGTGAAGGTGTGTTTGTAGAGTAGAAACATAAAGCATGGTTTTTTTTTTAGTTAGCTTTTAAATATTTACACATCATATGTGGCCTCCATTGGTAGTCTTGTCCTAGATCTTGAAAATGTTAGGGACATGTCTGAAAAGAAGTACCCCCATCTCCTTCCATCCCACCTTATTTCCCTTATGCAATCCCTGTAGTTCTCCAAATATCCTGCCAGTGTTTACTTATGCAGATAAAAGTATAATCAAATCTACATCCTCTCCCCTCTTTCTTACACCAAAAGGCAGCATCCTGAATAGGCTGTTCTATTTCCATGATTTTTTTTCTCTCATAACATTTTCTAGAGACCTTTCTACAGCAGGACATATGGAATCTCCTCATTTTTTTGTACAGCTGAATAGTATTCTATTATGTGGCCGTTTATAGTTTATGTGGTCCCCTTGAGAGAGATGCTTGGGTGGTTTCCCGTCCACTGCCAGCAGGTGTGATGCTGCTGGGAGCAATGTTGCATGTACCTCTTCTCATGCTTTTGCAGATAGAGCTGGAGGATGCGGGGTGGGGGTGTTTATTCCCAGAAGTAGTTAAGGTCAGAGACTAAATACATTTATAATTTTGATGGATATTTAGTTTTAAAACTCTCTTCATCTGGGCGGCGCCTGTGGCTCAGTGGGCAGGGCGCCGGCCCCATATACCGAGGGCGGTGGGTTCAAACCCAGCCCCAGCCAAACTGCAACAAAAATATAGCCGGGCATTATGGCAGGCGCCTGTAGTACCAGCTACTTGGGAAGCTGAGGCAGGAGAATCGCCTGAGCCCAGGAGCTGGAGGTTGCTGTGAGCTGTGTGATGCCACGGCCCTCTACCGAGGACGATAAAGTGAGACTCTGTCTCTACAAAAAAAAACAACAAAACTCCCTTCATCCTTAATACTATACAACTTTCCTCACCCACGTAGGTGAAGAGACAAGGCCAAGGATTCAGGATCAAACACAAGGATACCACAAGTATAGTGAGCTCGTAGAGCATTCTAGGGCTGCTCCGCAGACGCGCACACATGCACACCTCTCTGTTGACTCGGGAAGGTCTCCTTTTACCTGCCTTAAGTGCTGAAATTGCCAGTTAAGATCAGGCCAGGGATTGGCCTGCTCAGGAAGCAACACCTGGCTTTCTCCTGGACATAGAGAAGCTGAATTTTCCCTCTAGTGCCAGTGCATGTTCCTTAAGGAATTCCCCACTCCACCCTGCCCCACTGGCGGTAGAGGGAGATTTTCTTTCATCAGTAGTCCATTTTAGGGTGAGGTTGAGAGTACAGCTTGGGAGTAGGCAGCAAAAGGAGCCACATGAACAGTTGCATGTGTCACACACTGCACAAGTTATTGCATCTCAAGAATGTCATTCGTGTTGTAGACTACATAGCTTTCTACTGTTACTGTGACAATTTATTGAGAGGTATAAAGAATGTGAGGAAGGGACATGGTGTTCTACTTTGCATGAAGACCTTGTCTGAGTGTAGCATCTCTGGGAACAGACAGCAGTTCAAGTTCCCGCCCTCTCTGGGCTCCCCTGCAGACAGCTTGAGCAAAGAGTTATCTCCAGTAAGTTGGCCAAAGCTCACTGGGGGATTTTGATTGGTTCTAGGTTTTTACTAGGCTGGTGTGAAAGAAGGCCTCAGCAGGAAATGAACTCTCCTGGGAAAGAAAAGACTAGAAAATGGAGAAGGTTAGGGGTCTCAGGGAGTGACTGGAAGTAGGGAACGGTAATTGGGAAAATTGTGAATGTAGAAAGGAGATGGGTCACAGAGTTGGACATCCAAAGAAAGGATCTAGGGTTCAGAGTAAGGTACTAGAAGTGTGAGCAGTCATAGCACCACCATCCAAGAGTGTTTGACCTGGGAGCCTCCCAGCTCAGAGCTGAACCACCTCTAGAGAACCAAGCTTAGTGGTCAGAAGCACAGACTTAGGCGTCAGCCTGACTGGATCTCCTCGTTTTACCACTCCCTTGCTGTACAACCTTGGGCAAATTACTTGGCCTCTCTGTGCCTCCATTTCCACATGTGCAAAATGGGGAGAAGAGAGATACACAGTCCTACCTGATAGGTCTCAAGGACTGAGGGAGGTGGATACACGTGAAGTGTTGAGAATAGAGTCTGGCCCTCGGTGACCTCTGTCGAATCCCGCCCGCCTCTAAGCGGTGTTCCTTTAGAACCATGTATGAATTTTTCATCATAACAACTCCAGCAGCACCTGTGGAAGCAGCATGAGCTGTGGGGTCTTATGTTATCCCTCACCTTGCCCCTGATGGTAACTGCCGCTAACTCAGAGTAGCTTTCCAGAACTTCCCAGGCATTTACACCCCACCCTCATCCTTTGGGTAGGAAGACAGTGTAGTGATTTGGCCCTCATGTGAACCTAGAGCTCAGTTTCTCACCTAGGGACAATTTTTGTCCCCAGTGGATGCTAGCCAGTGTCCTTAGACATTTTGGTTGTCACGACTGGATGGGAAGGAGATTGCTACCAGCATCCAGTAGGTGAGGCCAGGGATGGTGCCTAGCATCCTATGCGACATAGCATGGTCTCTGGCACAGAGGAGTATCTGGCCCCAAATGTCGATGGGGTCTCTGTTGGGAACTTCCAGGCCAAAAGACCCCTTGAGAATGGGGAGTCCTGCTGTGACCACCTACCACTCTCTGCCTGCCTCTGAGACTGCAGTGGCCACTTTGGGAGCCCCCAGGAAGAGCACTGAACCAGGGCTTGGAGGACTTGGTGGATAAATATCCCCCCTCCCTCCCCACCGGGGACTTTGCCCTGCCCTACGTCTCCCCAGGGGGATCAGGCTTCAGCTGCTCACTAACAAACCCCCATCCCTGTCTCATGCTTCCTGGGATCAATGCTTGGATTCATTGCCTTGGACGCTGTAACAAAGTACCTGAACTGGTGGCTTAAAGCAACAGAAATTTGTTGTCTCACAGTTCTGGAGGCCAGAAGTCCATGCTTACAATCTCACGGAACCACACACTTCCTCGAAAGGCTGGAGGGGAAAATCTCCCCTGCCTGGTCCTGGCTTCCGGCGGGTGTCAGCAGTCCTTGGTGTCCTTGACTTGTAGGTCCTTCGTCCTCCACCCCAGTCCGCATCACGTGACATCCTCCCCTGGGGTGTCTCTGTCTCTGTCTCTCCTCCTCCTCCTTAGAAGGACATCAGTCCAACCTACTTTAATATGACCTCACCTGATTTAACTCATTACATCTGTAATCGCCCTATTTCCAAACAAGGTCACATTCTAAGGACCGGGGGCTGGGACTTCAGCATATACTTTGGGGGAGTGGGAGACATAATTCCATTTATAAGACCTCCCAAATAAACTACTTGCTTGGGGCTTCTTAAATTGAGATAACGTCTCAATTCACCTCCAGCACAACCAGCAGAGTTTCTCAATGCCTACATGGCTATCTCCGAGTTTCTGCTGACAGGACAGAGCTGTTGTTTTTAGGGACTCTTTGGGGCAGCCATGTACTAGCTACCCAAGTCGGTCCTGGGACACTCCTCGCCCTGTTTGGCCACAGGCCTGCACAGTGTGCGCCATGGAATCTTTGTCCTTTGTGACAGGTGCTAGAGCTGAGCTCTGTGGGCATGACCTCCACGTCCAGCTCTTAGTCAACTCTGAACGAACCTGTAGCTTGAGATCCGCAGAGGGTCCTGACACACTTGCTCCACACAACTTGGAGTCCATGGGCACAAGACGGCCAGCAGAGGTGGCCCGTGTGGGTGGGTAGCACTTAAAGATCCTAGCATGTCATTTCTTCTCTTAACATCATTGAAATCCATTTATTTATTCAGTAATTATTTTCTGAGGACCTACTGTGTGTGTCTGGCAATGATTAGGTGATCAGGGATACTGCCAGGAAGAAGGCAGACTAAAATCCCCATCCTGGTTGGAGAGGCAGATACAAACAGTTAACACGGTAAATAATAACCACACAGAAAGTGAGAGAGCCAGCAAATGCATACTACGAGAAGCCCAGTGGGAACAAAAGCACAAGAGGACATGTGATGGGTGAGGGGGACCTGGTCTAGGTCAGGCAGTCAGGGAGGGCTCCTCAGAGGAGGTGACATGACAGCAGAGAAGGAGGGAGCCAGGCAGATGTTTGAGAAAGAGCATTCCCAGCAGGGAACACAGGTGCAGCTCACCTACATGATGTCTTCAGTTCCCTTCCAGATATTGGACTTCTTTCTTTTCTTTCATCCTTAGCTTCCTGGTTTAAGTATCTTTTGAAGAATTCCTAACCTTGACTAATTAGCAATGCTGTTTAAGGTTTATATCAGGATGTGCATGCCAGAGTTATTTATAAAATCAGAACAACACTGCAAGCACCTGAAAAGCCCGGCAATAGGGGATTGATTAACTAGCCTATGTTCCCTCATATGATGGCGTATTATGTTGTCATTGAAGATCATTTGCCGGAAGAACATTAAGGAGACAGGGAAACCCTCAATATGCAGTGGTAAGTGAGAGAAATGAATTTTTACAAAGTAATTGAGGCAAGGTAAGCCTTGTGATCTCAAGGGTATAAATATAAAAATGTAAGTAAAGGGAAAAAAAGAAAAAAACCCTGGGTCACACTGTACCAAGATAGCTTTCATGTAATAAGATTCAGAATGAATTTTCAAATTTTCTCCATATTTCTCTGAATCTTCAAATTTTTCTACAAGGAATTTACTTCTGTTCTAATTTTTATTTTATTTATTTATTTATTTCCGAAACAGGGTCTTACTCTGTTTCCCAGGCTGGAGTGTAGCGGCGTTACCATAGCTCACAGCAACCTCAAACTCCTGAGTTCATTTCCATTAATGATCAAAGAATCCTCCCTCCTCGGCCTCCTTTAGTGGCTGGGACTACAGGCATGTGTCACCACACCTGGCTAACTTTTTTAACATACATTGTACAGGCAGGGTCTTGCGCTGTTTCTCAGGCTAGTCTTGAACTCTTCGCCTCAAACAATCCTCCCACCTTGCCCTCCCCTTTACTTTTTGCTGGGAAAGAATCCTATTTAATATATGTGTTCATACCAGCCCCCAGCCCCAGGAACAGCGCTTAATCTCCCCTCCTTTGAGATTGGGCTGGACTTAGTGGCTCGCTTCCAGACAGTAGAGTAAGGAAAAGGGAAAATAATGGTTTTACAGCAGAGAAACTGACAGACACCACCTCAACCAAATGACAAAGTTTCACGTCTTCCAGGGATGTGGCTATCATGCAACCCTCATGTCTGTGATCTTCTTCGCCAAAACTCATGACCCCAGTTTAATCAGAAGCAACACATCAGGCAATCCCAGATTAAAAGCCATGCGATACCTCGACCAGTCCCCTTTGAGACTGTCAGGGTCACGATAAACAAGGAAAGGGTGAGAAATAGTCACAGATCAGAGCAAGCTAAGACGTGCCAGCTAAAGGCACTGCCTGGGGTTTCATTGTTTTAAAAAAAAAACCTGTGAGGGAGAGATTATTGGCCCCCATTTTACAAATAAGGCTCAGACATGTCCAGAGACCTGCCTGAGGTTGCCCAGCCGTGCGGCGGAATTTCCTCTCGCCCGTGCCCTGAGCTGGTCCCAGAGAGATAGCTACAGAGATGGGGAGAGGGGGAGAGAGGAGGGGAGCGAGGGAAAGAGAAAGAGTGAGGGGAGTTAAGGTTTTTTTTTTTGTTTGTTTGTTTGTTTTTTAATTATTTTTTATTGAGTCATAACTGTGTACAATGATTCAAGCTTGGAGTACAGTGTGCGGGCTTCCCATACAATCGGAGATATTTTTATCCACCTGATTAATGTAACATTCATGATATT
>CAUYRH010047644.1:0-30325 GCA_963574655.1 Perodicticus potto | reverse complement strand
TTCAGTGATGCTAAAAGAAAACCATATTAGGATTTTTCTTGCTGTTTCCTAAATAATAACTTCAAACTTTCTTTTGGCTCACAAGTGTAGGTGGTCTGTGGTTGGCTGTCTTCATTGCCTGCCTCCGTAGAAGATGGAGGGTTTCCAGGACTTTACTTGTGAATGATGTATGCAGGAATCGACTCCTATAACTTTAACAGTAGAAGAAGACAAGATAACAGGAAAGGGGACTTCCCAAGTTGGGGTCAGGGAGGGTGAATTAGAGGGAAAGGTTTTGATCATGACTAGATCTCCAGGAGGGAAAAGTTCCTGTTTTAGTTAGTATGTCCCTCCCCAAAAGGGGAGCAGGACTTTCAGGGATGATTAGGGAGGCAGGACAGAGGATTTTTACATCATTAATTTCTTACAGAATAAGTCATAAATGCATATAATTTGAAGTCTTTGAGATCAAGGGGTTAATTGATGGTAGAGTAATTGTCTCTAGACAAGAATTAAAAGAATAATCCCGTCTGTAGAATGGTAGGAAAGGGTGGAGATAGCTGCAAAAATGGGCTTAGCGGCACGAATGTTTATGCAGTCCCACTTCCTGTTTTATATCCATAATAGAAAAATTTCAAATTATCTGCAGAGAGTGACTGAGGATATGGCATGAGAAGTGAAGTGGTAAGAAGAAAAGAAGGAAGGGATTTGAAAATAGTGTGGAAGGCAGGGCAGCCAGCCACTGATGAGCAGGTGGAGCCCTACTCCTCCCTGGGGGTTGTCTTTCCTGTGGGTCACCGTGAGCACAAGGCCCCGTGTGCTATAAGGCACGTAACCACGAGGTTCAACTCGACATGTGTTGAGTGCGTCAGTGAAAAACCAACTAAAGAGAGCCTTAGGTTACTGTGCAATGTAAGGGCTATTTGTGGTTGTCAGCCTGAACTTGTGATATATCAGCTACTGTATCATTCTCCGTGATGAAATCGCATTCCCCCCCTGCCCTTTGTTTTATATCGAAAGTGTTATCATTTCATAAGTGACCTAACTTACATTCAACTGTTTCTTTTTCATTTGATAAATTTGTTCAGGAAGTTTCTACACTTTTTTCATATCTATTTAAATCTTTCCCATTTTTCTTCACATTTATTTATTTTGGTATTATTCATTCAATGTTTAAACCTTAGTTACTTAAAAGAAGTAATATCTTAATATACTCATGAACTTGTGTTCTTCTCTTATTCACTCCTTATATCAGCTTCCTTCTGTTTTAAAGTGCTCACATTATTATAGCAACTCATCTTTCTCCTCGATTTGGTTCATATGGTTATAATCTTGTCTTTCTTAGGTACTAAATCTTTTAAAATCATCTCACTTTTAAACTTATTTTAATGCATTAAATCAGGAAAATAGGCTGTAACAGAAGGGACCAGTTCTGGTTAATGATTGCTGTTATAGGCAAAAAGAAAAAAATGCGGCACACGTGTCCTGAATCTTATTATTACTCTCATTGCCTTTGTTTATTATAAACACACAACTGAACAGCTGCAACAACAACCAAACTATGGTTGGGGCTCTGAAATACAATCCCGATTTCACTTCTATTCAGGGGCTCTGGACTCACTTGAGCACAGCAGAAGATCTACACAGCTTTTGAAGTCCAAGAAGTGAAAACTAGATGTTTTCAAAGTGTAATAATTCCACTGCTCGCTTTATTCTTACTTCCCAGTGGTTGTCCCTGATAAGAGGTGAAGAGCTTGTACCTAGACTTGCTAGCTCGCAAGAAACCAATTCAGATATCTGAGTTAAAAAAACTTTATGAACTCCCCATGTGACTGATCTCTGTCTGTTCTTCTAGAAAGACAGTGTCCTTGTAGGGAGTCTGGCCTGATTACTAAAAATACATGACATTTATTATCCTCTTTCCCCATATCTCATCAATAAGGGAAAGGTGAAAATGCATGGTGCAGGGAAGTGGATGAGCCTGCAGGTTTGGTCTTTAAACTTTTAATTAAAATGTCAAGGATCCAAAATGTAAATGAGTCTTTCAGGCTCGATATGGTCATGTATTTAGCTATGGAAAAAAAATAAAACTAGTGATATTAACTATGGTCCAATGAGTATAGATAGTGGTTCTAAATGAAATGATCCAATGAAGAATTTCTTTTTGTCAAGCCATTTCCCAGGATAAACAAACTAATTTTGTTCTAAATGAATAAATCTCATGCTTCATGAGAAATATATGAGCTCTATTTATATTCAGTACAGATGTCTATCTTTATGTAGAGATTAAAAGAAAGTACTGCATTTGAAGTAAAATCACAGTTAGCTTCTTCATTTTCATAATTAAATATCAACTATGATGACAGCATTCCTGGGATTTAGAATAATAGATCTTTTAAAATCAATAAAATAATAAGTCACCTCAGACATAATTCTCATGGTAGCTAATAATCAGCTGCACTTAGTAAGCAGGCTGAGATAATTGAGCATTACTCAAGAAATAGTCTAAAGGAGCAGTTTTCAAATTGTGCACTATGCAGGCCCAAGATTTCTTCATAGAGTTTTAAGTTTAAGAAGCTTCCTAGGTAAATGAGGAACCATCACTAACTCTTGCCTTCTGCAAGAAAGTACTACTTTAATATTTTGCTCCTGAATAGCATTCATTTGGATAACATATATCTCAAACAAAAATGAGGTTTAAAAATCACTACTGTAGGCTAGGTGTGATGGCTCACGCCTGTAATCCTAGCACTCTGGAAGTCAAAGCAGGCGGATTGCTTAAGCTCAGGAGTTCAAGACTAGCATGAACAAGAGCAAGACCCCATCTTTAAAAGTTGCTGAGTGTTCTGGCAGGCGCCTGTAGTCCTAGCTACTCAGGAGGCTGAGGCATGAGGATCTCTTTACTCCTAGAGTTTGAGGTGACTGTGAGCTGTGACACCATGGCACTCTACCACAGTCTCCAAACACTACATAAAAAATCATAGAAACAATTTTTTTCCATAGATTCTCTCAGCTCAGTCCATGTATCATATCTAACACAGGGGACACTCATTTGGCATGTGGGTACTCTCTTTACTACACAGGCCATTAAGAAAGTTTTGAGATACATGAAAATCAAGAAAAGTAAAATCCACTCATACAGAAGAAAATGAAGCCCTCCCAGCAACACCATTAAGCTGAGCAAGTTGAAACTTGCACGGACAAATCAGAAAGGAACCAGTTGACTGTATTTCCTGGAAGTGAAATAATTGGCCATAACACAATCTGTCTCAAAATTTTCATGGTGACCCATACACACATATATGTATACATATAAATGCTTATAACACACCGATATACATACACACACATAAACTAGAGTATATAAGATGTATGTGTTGTGTGTGTATATATCTTCTCAAGCACCCGTTCCTGGCTTTTAGGTTGGATCCTAATTACTGCAGATCAATTTAAGTAGTCTTCTGTGCTTTTCCACAGTTACTGATTTAGGTATGGGGATATGACTTTTTTCCCTCTTGGGAATAAGATGAAAAGGGGGATTTATGAAAATCTCTTGGAAAGGAGGTTGATAGCTTTCCTGGAAGGTAATGAGAATCCAGCTGTAGATGTTAGTGAGAACACACGTCCTCATGACTTCAATTGGCAGACATCCTGGGACATGAAGATTGAACTTAGAACGGAGCCAGCAGCCTGGATGACTGAAGCAAGAAATAGAAATTATGGACTTGATTATACTGTTGAGCTCTGGACCAACCAACCCTAAAGCTTTATCTCCCTCAAATTTCATTTAAGTTGACCAATATCTGGCTTATTATTTAAGAACGTTTGTAGTTTTTCTAATACTTGCATCTGATATCATACAACCCATATATTCCAGAGAAAGGAGGTAACTTGAACAAAGACACAGTGGTGAGAATAAGTTTGGCATATTTGGCAAGTAGCAAAGATGGTACCATCAATCTGTTAAAGAATAAAGCTGAAGTTAAGTGGTTCTAGGCACTGATAAGAAAAAGGCAATGACTGAAAACGTAAATGGTTGAAGGGCATGAAGTCCAGTTTAATGGAATTAATGTGTTCAAGGACTCAAGATAGAGGATAATGCTAGAATTTACAGTATGGAGAAATTCTTTTGCCAAGGTGAAATTTTCCAGTGACCCTGGGATCCTGATACAGATGTAGGTTAATGGCAGAGCAGGGGAATGAGGGAGTGACTGATATTGCCAAATGGCTTATGAGAAATAGCTTCTTCTGGAAAGGGCTTCAGGGAAAAGATCATTCCCGAAGAATATTTATTTCAGTTGAGACCAAGAAATGGAGACAAGAGGATTTTGTGAAAATTTTGAATTCATAGGGAAACTTACTAAATGTGAAATTTGATTTCCAGAGATAAGATCAGAAAAGATGTTCAGGGAGGATAAGACGTGGATAAATCAAAGAAAAAGAAGGAAAAATAAATATACAGACAGTCCCCAGGTGATGAACAAGATACATTTTTGAAAATGTCTTTAGGTCAGATTTGTGTATAACTTGTATCCCTGACCAACAGTGCATATTTGGTAGTTAATAATAACACTATAATGGCTTATAGGTAGAAACAGCAATACAGCGTAATAGTATAACGATAATAATACCCTGGTACTATAGGGTATTATTGTTATACAGGCTACCCCTGTAACTTATGTTACAGAAACTATTGTGTTCTTTCTCTTAATTCAAGCAAACAGAACGTAAAGACAAACTCATAAAAGTTTAGATAGGAGACAGGAAAAATTTCAAAAAAGAATATTAACGGTGAACACTCACCTAAATTTACATCAATATCTTGGTTACTGGGATGGCACTTTTGAGGCAAGAATCTGGGCTGACATGAATTGACAGGTGATGGGGATGGTTCCAGGAAGAGGGAAAAGATGCTGGAGAATTAGGATTTGATTCTGGTGCTGGAGGAAAGGAGCTTCCCGGTAAGGTCAGTTTCTTGAAAAAAGTGTCCAGTGTTGTCTTCAAAGCCTTTTTCTTTCTTTCCTTCTGAATGGGCTTGTAACAGCTAATGTTTCCACTAACTGCACTGTGAACCTTTGTGAACCGCTCTGTGTTAGGGTCTTCTCCTCAAGCTTAGCGGATTCTGCTTCAGTGAAATGAAAGTGTCCAGCTAATTCTCTTGTCATCAACTTTCTTGGCTCTAGATCTTCTGATTCTTCATGTTCTTGTGTTTCTATCAGCTGCTTCTCTGTCTATGAGACTAGCTGCTAGTGTAAAGATGCTCTGCCCGTGAACCACGTACACGGGGTTTGTTTATGTTCATGGAAGAAACTAGTCCCCCAGTTATTAATTTAATTGTTTTGTTATAAATAGTCCTTATGAGGAGTCTCGAGAGACTGTTTGTTAGTACAACAGGTCCTAAATTGGGTCATCCATAACCTGTACACACACACACACACACACATACAATCCAAAAGAATACATACATATTTATTAACATTGTGTGTATATGTATATGTATGTGTGTTTAGATGGTGTCAAAATATGCACACTTTAAGAGATCTTGTTGGAAGTAAAATCAATTATTCCATAAAAGTGTACAAATTGCAGGCAAGTGGATGTGTGCAGCAGGTCTAGGTACACTTGACCAGTAATGATACCTTCAATTCAACTTCAAAAATAATACATGGATAACATTACTTAAAATGCATATACATTTTTTTGGCACCAGCTGTTTATTTGACACAAGACAGTCAGTGGGTAGCACTTGTGAGAATTAAAGGGCTATAAGGCATGAGAGAGTAGCTGACTTTGAAAAACTTGAATGTGACACTGTCGTTTGAGTGCAAGCTGAGTTTGCGTTGTCCCCAGGGGCATGAAGATACCAGAAAAGTGTTTTTCAAAGAGGAATGTATGAAGAGGTTTTTATGGAAAAATCCAAAGAAATCCTCAGTCAACTGTGCTCTAGATTGAATTTAGCTTTGAGAACAGTGCAGAAATAGCAGGAACCTCAATAATTGAGCTAACTCACAATGGTTATGCTCCCCCCAAACGATAACTTATTTTCTAGCATTAGATTCTAGGTCATCAGCCACCCTGCCAAAGATTTGAGACTTCAGTTTTTCTTTACTTTTTATATAGGCTGACTAAGTCTTTCTGAAATAGGTAATATAAATAAAGAAGGAAAACAAGCTTTTCAAACAATTAGAAATCCTTGGATAGCAAATGATTTGCCTTTCTTTGTTTTCTTCCCTATTTGGTAAGTGGACAGAATATCTTAGTATATGAATACGTTTTTCTTCAGAGATGTTTGTAAATATTCTTCTCTCTGAAAAAATGTGTGTTTTAAATCTGTTTAAAGAACTTGCCTTTTCTCTTTACAAAGATCATAAAACTATATGTCAGGTAAGAAAAGAGTCATGGTTTAAAATTAGTTTTTGAGTAAAAATATTATATTTTACTACCCATTCACATCTAGGAAAGAATACAAATTACTATAATCCGAAGAGGCACCTTTTATATGAAGAATTACACCAATAAAGATTTTGGATATAGATATAAAATTTAAGAATATTAAATACTTGACAAATACTCTACAGAATAGTTTTCTAAATAAAAGAGATAAAAATCTTCCTATAATAAAGTTGTTTCTAAGAAATTTTCTGTTTTATTATATTCTAGCTTTTTAAAATTACAATTGTGGGCTCGGTGCCTGTGGCTGAGCTGGCGGGGTCGAATCCACCTGGGAAAAATGGCCGGGCGTTGTGGTGGGCGACTGTAGTCCCAGCTACTTGGGAGGCAGAGGCAAGAGACTCGCTTGAGCCCAGGAATTAGAGGTTGCTGTGAGCTGTGATGCCACGGTACTCTATCCAGGGTTACAGCTTGAGGCTGTGTCTCCAGAAAAAATAAAATAAAATAAAAAAATAAAATTACAATTGTGCTGTCATCATTGGCTCAAATCTCTCCCCTTTACCTATGAACCTATCATATATGTGTGTGTGCGTGTGTGTATAAATATATATTCTCACAGATTAATTTACTTTTTTCTCTTTGAAATTGTCCATAACCATTTCTGATCTTAGTGGCTTTACCTCCTCATGTGTTCTGCATCAATCCATAAAGCACTGACTTATGTCCTTTGCTTAACATAGTTTTAACCTATTAACATCCTTTGAATTATAAATATGTTGTGTGAAGCAATCTTATCATAGCTAGGCGGTGCGTGTTTCTTTAACTCTATTGGGAAATAATAGTAATTTACCTTTAAGGAATCTTGTGAAGATTAAACGTGATGATTTGTATAAAACATTTATCATAGCGAATCTCACAAAGAAAATCAACTAAATGTTAGAAATAGGAGTAGTGTCAATGAAAACAATCTAATGCATCAAATTTAAACTTTGTGGATTGTATGATAATGATTTGAACTTTCTGGAATTTTTATGTAACATAATATTTATGATGTATCCATATGTAACTTTTTAGAAAATTCTAACACTCAAGTTGCATGTGACTCATTAGCCGACTTGGTGTTTAACATTCTGTTTCTTAGTGAGCGGTGCTATCTTACAACTATACATACAACAGCTCAAATAAAGTCAGCCTACATTTCTTTAGAAGTGCTGGGAGAAAGGACCCAGAATTATTCATTGGTGATCCTTTCCGTTGTATCCTATTGCTATCCTTGATTCAAACTTGAAAGTAGTTTAGGATGCTATTTTTGCCAGTAGTGACAAATGCCTCTGATTCCTGGTAAGTGATTCTCTGATGTAATCAGTCTGAGCAGAGTCAATTTAGCTGGGTTAATGGGATTTGGCTTCTCAGGATAAATAGCTATTTCAGTGCCTACACACTTATCTTCTTTTGCAGTGGTTAACAAGCACCTAGTAGAATGACAGGTTTCCAAGGGTCATACTACGAAAATATTTACTGTATTCCTTGAGAGACAATCTTTGGAATGCAAAGTTTCTGTGACATAGGCAACTTGATAGTAATGAATTAATATTTGTGCTCTATAAAATAAAAAAGTGGTTTGTTATAGAGCGATTCCTTTAGATGACTGTTATTTAAAGCAAGAGTACAGTAATATCAGTGCTTGAAATATTAATAATCATTTAGTGGAGTTGGGCCCTTTGACTCTGTTTGTGAAGTAAAGTCTGAGTGAGAGTATTTAAGGAAATAATGGAAATAAAGTTTGGAAGACTGTACCACTCCTTTATTTATGGTCTCTCTTTCGATGGTCCAAAAATATTAAATTATCTTGAGAGAGAGAACTAACTTTTATTACAGTACATTGTTATAGTTGTTCAGTTTTATGATTAGTTATTATTTTAATCACTTAGTGTGCCTGATTTACGAGTTAAACTTTGCCATAGTTATGAACATATGAACATATCTCAGAGATATTGCAGGTTTAGTTCCAGACCATTGTACTCACTGTATTGTAATGATTATTACAATATAGTGAGTCACACAAATGTTTTGGTTATAGTTACACTACAGTATAGTCTACCAAGTAAGTGTTCAATATGTTAAAAATGCACATATATTAATTAAAAATACTTAATTGCTACATGATGCTAGCACAGAGAAATGAAGTGTGCAGAAGCTGTGGGAAAAAAGAGTCCCAAAGAATAGATTCGCTCAATACAAGGTTGCCACAAATCTTCAATTTGTAAAAAACTGAAATATCTGTACAGTACAATGAAGTGAAGTGGAATTCAAAACAGATGTGTTTATAGGAAAAACTCGTGTGTGTGTGTGCACATGTGTGCGTATGTATGATTCACTACGACCCGAGGTTTCAGGTGTCCACTGAGATCTGGGAATGTCTTCCCCAAGAGTGAGAAGGGACTACTGTATATTTTTAGCTTGAATATATTTTTCCAGTAAAAGGAATAATGAAGTCTTCTCAGCAAAGATATATGGTGGATAAGTGTCCAGTGGGAGACTGTCAATGGTAATCAACTGATTGCTACACATGTAGCGAGTTGTCCAGGGTGAAAGGAAATGTGGTGGGTGTCTGTGTCTGAGTGTCTAGATGAGCTTCTCTGTCTCTTTGTTTTAGGTTTAAAAAATTTCCCCTCACTTTTTGGTATAAATTGCTTAATCGCTCTTTCCTTTTCTCTGAATATTTGCCTTTTTCTGCCTCTGTTTCCTTATTGAGTGTTCTATTCATTTATTTCATCTTTACTGGCTTCCTGCTGTCCGTGAGCACTTCTCCAAGCACCGGGACTCTAGAGTTGCAAATCTGTCACAGGCTTCGCAGCGTTTCTTGTCCTCATCTCCCTGGAATATTGAATTCAGTCCATCAAGCAGACGTTCACTAGAATCCCCAATGTATAAATCACTGTCCCGAGGAAAAGGAAGATGGAGCACAGTCTCTGATCCCAAGAATCTCATAATTAGAGTAAAGAGACCTGTGTTAACAAATGTGTAAAGGCATATCAGTTACTGAGATAAACGTTTAACTCGTTACAGGGCTTCTCAGAAAAAAATCTGACTTTATATTATTTAGCAAGGAGAGAGATAAGAAGCTTTTGCACACATTTGACATTTGTGATTCATTTCCTCTAATGTGTACATATCCACCAAAGACCCATTCCCCAGGTGTCCCTGTGCTGTTATGATTTTCCTCTTGGTGATTTAGCTAATCTCAAGTTTTCATTTTCTGTATTTCTGTAGAGTTAGAAGGCTTACCAGTCCTAGATGAAAGGCAGTGGTGATGCACATTGAATTGCTAAGGAAGGTGGGGGAGAAGCATTAAGTGCTGATTAATTTATTCAACAAAATTTATTTAACAGGTACAATATACCAGACATCAGTGTAGGTTCTGGGCATATGACAATGCACCAAGAAAACAAAAATCTACCCTTATATAAGTTATATTCCTAGTGAGTAGGATAATTAGCTAATAAATATGTAAAATGTATAGGATGTCAAACGAAGATAAGGGCTGTAAAAATATACCTAAAAAAATACAGAAGGGCCAAGTGTAGTGTCTTATGACTATAATCCCAGCACTCTGGGAGACCAACGTGGGTGGATAGTCTGAGCTCCACAATTTGAGTTCAATCTGAGCAAGAGCAAGACCCCGTCTCTACTAGAGACCCCGTCTGTATTAAAAACAGAAAAACTAGGTGGGCATTGTCAGGTACCTGTAGTCCCAGCTACCTAGGAGGCTGAGGCAAGATTGCTTGAGCCTAAGACTTTGAGATTGCTGTGGGCCATTGCACCATGGCACTCAACCCCAAGGTGACAGAGTGACACTCTGTCAAAAAAAGTAAAATGAAATGAAATAATAAAAATTAAATCACAAGAATAAGAGAGACAGAATTTTTTTTCAAGATGTGGTGTTGCTGTGTTGCTAAGGATGGTCTTGAATTCTGGGCAGAAGCCATCTGGCTGCCTCAGCCTCCCAAGTACCTGGAAGTACAGATTCACACCACTGCATCCAGGTGAGAGAGAAATTCTTGGGATTAGGGTAGGTCTACTTCACATAGGTCAGTCAGGAAAATCTTCCTTGATAGGGTGGTGTTTGTGCAGAAACTTGATGGTGGTAAGGGAGTGACTAAGAGATGAGAGTGTCTGGAGGGAGGAAGATCGTTTCACCCGAGAAGACAGTCAAGGTGACGACCCTGAAGTATGAGGAACAGCAAAGAGGTATTGCAGGGTGCAGTGACAGAGGAAGAGAATTTTTAAAATAAGATTATGGAGATAAATTAACTAATGGTGGAAATGATTATGAGTTGTTCAAAAAGCCAGGAGAAGAGAGGATAGCCATGGTAAAGAGGGATTAGTCACCATCTCTAGGTTAGTATTCTGACCAGCAATGCTAGAGTTTAGGTATCAGGCCAGGAGAGAAATTCAATCTAGACAAAAAGTAAGCCCATTTCCCTATTTACAGAGAGTAAGATGTGGCAGAAAACATGAAGTTGGAGTACGGAAGTCTGGTTAATTCTTTCCATTCTGTGTCTAACTGGCCGGGTAATGGAGGGATAATTCAACTCATTGGGTTTCCTTTTTATATTTCCTTTGAAATGGAGAGCAATTTCTAAATGTTATTTAACCTTTAAACATCCAATTCAAGGCTAAATGCAAGGGCCGCAACCTGGTGCTACAAAGAGAGACTTACTGTCTTCAGAGGGCTTAGAATGCCTAGTTTGTGTCTGTATTTATTGTTATTCTTCTTTAAACATATGACTAGTTCCGTAAAATAACAGTTATGTCCACTCATTTCCTCATTGCTGAGAGGTCCCATCTCTCTGGCTGGTTTTGCTGCTTGTGTCCTGAGTTCAACAAGGCTGAAGTCAAAACAGAATAAACCTGGAGACATTCTCCAGCATCTTCACAAATGAATGCTCATTCGCTGCTCATTCATTAACATTTATATCTTCAATATGAGTTGGTGTCATTAAAGAATGCCTATGGTGCTTACTATGAAGGAGTTGTGCAGTCCCTGGCGCATTTGTTTCAGAAAGGGTCCCAGGGGAGCTTGTTACTTCTGGAAGGCCAAAACGTTCATGGCTATTCAAAAATCTGGCAATGTATTTTCTCTAAAATGATACTTTTGTAAAATGAATTTATTATATACCACTTTTCAATCCAGAAATGGAGGGCTCAAGCTCTGAGTTGCTAACAAAGTAAAATATTTTAACAGATCACTTTTCACTTTTCACGGATAGAGATTATTAATTTTAATTATAATATTTTTTGAGGAGATTTAAAAACTAACAAAAGATCACAGGATTTGTGGGAAAATAAATGTTTACTATGAAATATAATAGGAGACTTTAAAAACAGAAAATTAATTACTCTAGAAGCAGAAAGAGCATCCAATAAAAAGTGTCTTTTTTATAAGAAAGGAAAATCATGAACTTCTGAAAAAAGATAACATGGAATAATGGAGATAGGAAATTAGGAAAACAATTGAAACAAACTGAACTGTATTTCTGTAGTTTAAAAGGTGTCAACTGAATATGTTACAGATAATATGTGAAATGGAATAACTTAAGTTTTTAACTCCAGCAAAAACAATAAAGCAAAATAACCTGGAGCACTCACTAGAGTTAAATGTATATTCACATATTTTCTGGAAGCAAAGATGTACTCTTTAAATTAAAAAAAAAAGCCTTTATCCATATATAGCCATTAATTTCTTCATCAGAGTTTATTTCTCTACTGAGAAAACATATATTAAAATATATTTTAATCTATATTTCATGAATTTAAAAATTATGTTCATACTCAAAAGTTAATATTTACTTTGGGCTGGATTTTCAATGTCAAGTTCAAGGAAGACTTTTTAATTTTAGTATTTAATTTTCAACTATCATTTCTGAAATAATTTATCACTGCATAATCCAACTCCTTATGTAAAAACATTTTGTAGTTGACTCATAAGCTAGAGATATTGCTGTAATTTTACCTTGTTAGATTTATGAAGTCTAGATTATTGTTAAGGTCTTATTGATACCTTTGGGGTCATGGTTTTTGGTGCCTGAGTCTCAATCAGTGAGTCACATACCCAAGTTATACTAACATCCTTTTAAAGGATCCTTCACAGTGTTAAGACAGGAAACGCAGTACTTGTGACAAGTGGTGCAAGTCACCAATTTGATGGCAAAAATTCCCAAGGTGTACTTCTTTTTACCTAGAGGGTGAAGGTGAGCACTCAATGCTTAGAAGGGCAACTATACTGACTAGAACTTCCACGTCTCATTGCAAAGAGACAGTGTTTGTACACTGATAATTGTAGAGGACGCCAAGAGCCCACACGACCTCTGAGCGAGATGATTTGCAGCTGGGGAACGGGCCCTCAGCCAATTCGTTCGCAGGTGCTGCTTGGGGAGAAAGAACCCAGCCCATGGCGAGCCCTGGGCACGTAGTCATTGTCTAATACTCCCCTCACCTGTCTCGTGCTGTCTCAATAAAAGACTGCTGCAGAGGTTGCTCGGGGCTACCCTGCAATCAAGGTTAGCCCGCCTCCTACAAGTTTGTACTTCTAATCCGCGTCTCATTGGTTCCTTTCTGCTGCTATCAGGGGTTGCGACAGATAATAGTGGAGTATTCTTCCTTTCCACTTTTACAATTCCTATTCTACTATCTGCAAACTCTTCTTTACATCACGTAGCTTCTTGGGACTGAACAATTAACCTGCACATTAGCTTCTGCTAATGAGAAATGAGAGGATGAAAAATAAAGGAAGGATGCTGCTAGACTGGTGAAGCATGCATGGACATCCTGTTCTGATTTGGGTAAATACAGTTTAAGTCTCAAAAAGAAAAAGGTAATAAGATGGCAAGAATCAAAGCAGAGGAAATTAATAGAAAAACTGTTTTCGGTCTGAATGCAATATTTCCTGCTTATGTTGTACTCTGTTCTGCCTATTGAAGGGTTAACTAAATTTATTCTCCATCTTTGTTCCCTTGGTAATCCATTGAAGTATTATGTCATTTGACATTGCTCCAGTGACAATAATTTCTGAAAGTACACACATTACTTGTAAAGAGTCTGGAAAGTGTGCCATGCGGGATAGATATTACAAGAGGTATTTGCTCCCGAAGCTTTTAAGCCAGAGCAAGTCCCATACCTACCTCATATAAATTGCAATCCCTTCCACCTGTACTGTATCACCTAGGGACAAAAAAGAAATAATATTACAGCTCACGGACAGATAGCTCCAGAGACTGCTGTAAAAACACATCTTATGGAAAATAAATGGTTGTTGCTTCCATCCTGGAAGATGTGGTTTCTGACCCAAACCTTTTTGACAGGGCTACTGTAAACATTTAACTGTGAGAATCTGAGGTTCCCTGGGTGAGCATTGCAGAGCCAAAGTAGGAGAATATTTTTTTCCACTCTCCTCCTACTGCTTCTTCAATGAGAAATTCTTTTCTTTTCCGTTCTTGACAGCATTAGCTTCTATTAGTCATTGGTGGTATCATTTTCAAGGACTATCTTTTTTTTCTCTTTTATAAAATCTTTTTTATTTTCTTTTTTATTATTAAATCATAGATGTGTACATTAGTGCAATCATGGGGTACAATGTCCTGGCTTCATATATAATCTGATATATTTTCATCCAACTGTTCGACATAACCTTCATGGGATTTTCTTGGTTATTGTATGAAAACATATGTATTCTGCATTTAGTAAATTTCACCTGTACTCTTTTAAGATGCACCATAAGTGTGATCCCACCATTTACTCTTTCTCCACCATCTTCCCCTCTCCCCTCCCCTCCCTAGCCCTTTTTCCCATATTCTTGTGCTACTATCTTAATGTCTAATTAGTCAAAGGAAAATTACGAAATTTATTCTTTCACTGTTATTTAGTACAGATTGTGATTAAAAAAAATTTTACCATCCAAAAGATATCAAAATCATAAACAGGCAATTGGTTTAAAGGTGAATTAATTGGCCTTCAGTGTGTAAGTTTCAACTAATCACAACCCTTACTTCTGTCATCAACATCAAAGTCTATGAAAAGCCGTTCTCTTGTTTTATTTTATTATTTGTTTCTTAATACTCATTGTTACTCTAATTCCAAAAAGCCATAAAGTCCTCTGTAATGGCTTCATAATAGAGTAGAACCTCTGTAAGTTGACCACCAAAGAGACTGTAGCAAACTAGTCAACATAAGAAACTTCCATTGAGTACATGTGGAGCATGTTTGACTTTTACATATATATGTATATATATATATATATATACACACACAAGTATATGTATATTTTGATATATATATATGTATTTGTGGGCAGATATTATTAAGTCATAAAAATTCATAGGCCTCGTTACCAATTACAGCAGTAGAAACACATATATTTTAGAAATTAGCCTAACAAAGAATGAGCAACACCATTAGGAAAGATCTTTTCCATTCTTTTTTAATTGTTTTGATGAGATGGAATTTTGCTGTCTTTCCCAGGCTGGAGTGCAGTGTCAAGAAGACTATAGGTCACTGCAGCCTTGAACTCCTGGGTGAAGCAATTCTCCCACCTCAGCGTCCTCAATACATGAAGCTAGAAGCATGTTCTACCACACTGGCTAATTTTTCTTACTTTTGCTGAAACTAATTGTCACTTTGTTACCCAGGCTGGTCTCAAATGCCTGAATCTTTTTTTTTTTTTTTTTTTTTTGAGACAGAGCATCAAGCTGTCACCCTGGATAGAGTGCTGTGGCATCACAGCTCACAGCAACCTCTAATTCCTGGGCTCAAGCAAGTCTCCTGCCTCCACCCCCCAAGTAGCTGGGACTACAGGTGCCCGCCACAACGCCCGGCCATTTTTTGGTTGCAGCCGTCATTGTTGTTTGGCGGGCCTGGGCTGGATTCGAACCCACCAGCTCAGCTGTACGTGGCTGACGCCTTAGCCCGTTGAGCCACAGGCGCCAAGCCTCCCACGTCTCTTTATTAAAACTAAAAGTTCAGTGCACATAACGGAGTAAATAAACTTGCTTTTTCTACAGATGCTGATATTTTAACTGTATCACTTCCCCAGAGAACCAACTGGTATACGGTAGCCAGATTCTAATCAGAACAAACACAGCTGGATTTCTAAATGGTGCAACTCCCCTAATGCCTCCACTGGGCTACAGCTTTGCTATTGTTATTTGATTTCTTTAAAAGATTTTTATTATACAGAGTTGACAAACATATGGGTAAAGCTTCTAATTCTGCAGGTCAAACCCCAGTCCCTCTTAAAACTATGCAAGGATGAAATAACCATGCTTGAGAAAGGAGATGGGTGGCAACATCAAAAATAATAGTTCTTTCCACAAGCCGAGTAGAAATGTGAGTGAAAGCAGAATATGCCTGCAATCTGTACCAAAATGGATATCATTAAATCTGAGAATCCTCAGTATAGTGCTGCTAAAATTACTGAGACTACTTATTTGAGGCCATTAAATAATCATAAATTTAAATCTATTTGTTCAGACAGGATTTTTCACAGAATCAAATTAAAACTGCATGGAGTTTTAGAGACTAGTTAGTCCTGTGGTTCTTAACTGTTTAGGGGGGTGCACAGACCATTATATGAATTTGATTCAAACTATATGTTCGCTGGCCAGGTATGATAGCTCATGCCTATAATCGTAGCACTCTGGGAGGCCAAGGCTGGTGGACTGCCTGAGCTCAGGAGTTCAAGACCAGCCGGAGCAAGAGCAAGACCCCGTCTCTACTAAAAATGGAAAAATAAGCCAGATATTGTGGGAGGCACCTATAGTCCCAGCTACTTGGGAAGCTAGGCAAAAGGATTTCTTGAGCCCAAGAGTTTGAGGTTGCTGCAAGGTATGATGCCACAGCACTCTACCTAGAGACTCTGTCTCAACAACAACAACCAAAAACCAAAAAACAACTCTAAGCTCTCTCTCCAGAAAAGTCACATATGCAAACAACTTTACATGCAATTTCAGGGGCTTCAAAAACCCACTGCAACCTATCCATAAACCCCAGTTGAGGACCAATGATGTGCTAGTCTACTCATGTCTTTGTACAGACAAGGAAAGCGTGCCTCAAAAAGATTAAGTTACACAAGTTCCCTAAATGAATACAGCCCTATATTTTACTTTATTTTATTTTATTTTATTTTATTTTTTTAAGACAGAGTCTCTTAAGCTATTGCTCTGGATAGAGTGCTGTGGTGTCACAGCTCATAGCACCCTCAAATTCTTGGGCTTAAGGGATTCTCTTATCTCAGCTTCCCAAGTAGCTGGGACTATAGGTACCCGCCACAATGCCTGGCTATTTGGCTGTTGTTGTTGTTGTTGTTTTAACTGACCTGGGCCAGGTTCGAACCTGCCAGCCTTGGTGTATGGGACCTGAGCCCTACCCACTGAGCTATAGGCACCGCCCCTATATTTTATCTTATTATTTTTTTTTAAGCTAAGCACTTTACTCATTTAACCAATTTCATCTGCACAACAACCCAATGAGGCAGGTTGGGTAATTATCCCCCTTTTCAGGTGAGAAACCTGAAACAGAGAATTTGAGTAACTTGCCCAAGATCACACAGCTAGTAAGTAACAGAGTTAGAGTTTGTTGTTGTTGTATTGTTTTTCAAACAGAGTCTCACTCTGTCGCCCAGGCTAGAGTGCCTGGCATTAGCCTAACAGCCCTATATTTTAAAATGAGAACTACACATAATGACCCTGATTAGTAAGAGCTCCTTACATAAATGTGCATATAATGCTATTTGGTTTAATAGGCAATTTTATATACACACCTTCATATTCTCATCATTAATATAGACTGGCTATGTAAGTAGCTCCAATTCATAGATGAGACATCCAAGGTCTAGTGAAATCAAAGTTCCACAAACATTTGTGGAAAATCTACTATGTATCTACCCACCAACACCGAGTGAGAGGATAGAGATATGGAGATAAACTCAAAACGGACCCTCAAGCTGTTTTCAGTCCAGTGAAGGAGACGGATATCTCCTGCCCCATCCAGAGCACGTCATTTCTGTTTGCTAAGTGCTAATAAAGAAGAAAGGAACATGGAATTGGGGGCAGGCAGGATGGCAAGAAGACCCAGCCTAACATGCACGTTGGGGAAAGGATCCTTAAGGGGTTCAGACAGCTTGTAGCAGCCTCCAGAGCTAGAAAATGACCAAGTAGGAAGTAGAAATGAATTGTTGCGATTTCAAGACTTCTCCGCGGGCCAAGCTTCCCAGGGGCTGTGCAATTAGAAGGGACTGAAAAACCACTCCTGGGAGCACAGCTTCAGTCCTATCAGGAACAGAAAACACTTAGTTCTTCAGTTTTCAATAAAAGTCACTCTCATTTAGTACAAGTTCAATACATGCAAATTTGCTGTAGCACATGAAAGTTAATTAGCCATGACTCAGCTTAAACACGAGATAATTTAGTAGGTAAACCCCAAACACTTCCTTCCTGCTAGTGACCATGTTACTAGACTCAAATGGTCTCCCTCCACACGTCTCAATTTTCTAATCTTGCTTCCTTTGTGTTTTGCTTTGGAGCTCGGGATTTATCTCTTTTCTTTCCTACTATGCTGGTAATCAGGGCCTCTGAATGGCTCGAGTGGAAAAAAGAAACAAAAGTGATTCTTAGAGAGGCCATACAACTTTCTTATAAGTACAAAGGCACATTTCTACTACAGTCTCACTGTCTGTATTAAAGATGCCTGGGGAAAGAATAATAAGTGTGTGGTGGGGGTTGGAAATAGCTACATGGACTGACCCAGAAAGAATTGTGCAGGACAGCTATATTTTAAACGTCCTTTCTTTTCATCTTCACTTCTTTCTGACCCCCACTGCCAGCCGCCCTCTTCCCCACCCACTCCACCCTCAAAAAAGCCCTGAGCATTTTTGAAGCAAGATGAATTATTTCCCTTTTCAGAGTCCTTGGAGCTATATTCTTAGCATTGTATTTAATGATCTGCAGTGCTCATGTTGTATCTGAAAATTGTTCATTTTTCAGTTCAATATGGTTTTCTTTAAGTCTGTTGAATGCTTTAATTTTTTAAGAGCTCTGGAGGACAAAATTTTCTGTGATAATATACCAGGATATCACATAAGGCAGGGAAGAGTTTTGCCTGACAAACTTTTTTTTTTTTTTTTTTTTAGACAGAGCCTCAAGCTGTCACCCTGGATAGAGTAATGTGGCATCACAGCTCACAGCAACCTCCAATTCCTGAGCTCAAGTGAGTTTCTTGCCTCCGCCTCCCAAGTAGCTGGGACTACAGGTGCCCACCACAACGCTCGGCCAGTTTTTGGTTGCAGCCATCAATGTTGTTTGGCAGGCCCGGGCTGGATTCGAACCTGCCAGCTCAGGTGTACTTGGCTGGCGCCTTAGCCCATTGAGCCACAGGCACCAAGCCTCTACCTAACTATTGATGTTCTATCACGTCAGACCTACCTAAAGAAGGCCTAAATAATGGTGCTAAACTGAAGGATAATAATAAAACTCACATGTGTGTGAAAACGAAAGCATTATCTTATTTGATATATATAAATAATAAGTTGCTATTTAGGCAAAACTAGGATTATCCCCATTTTATAGGTGAAGAAAATGAGGGTCAGACCAGTTAAGCAGTTAGCTCAAGGTCACACCGCTTCCATATGACAGAAACAGGACAAGAAATCAAAGGTAAAAGTTTTTCACACATGCTTAAACCCCTAGGATAAAAAAAAAAAATCACAGCTCTCTCACCTTGACTTAAAAGTGCTAACAACGGCTTGTGAAAAATGAAAAGCCTTGGAGGAAGGCAGAATAAAAATCCGAGAGACAATCACTGATCTTTTATCTTCTAGACTTCAAGCTGAATCAAGTCTTCAAAGAAAACCCAATAAAGCCCAGACATTTTCATCATAACAAAATAAATAATTCAGTCGGGCTTTAGAGGACTCCTGCCTTATGATTGGCTACTTGATATATTTGTGACTTAGCCGCCACTAAACTGATTAAAGCTAACCTGATTGACGCAGTTATGTCGACAGAGCCTCCGACACTGACAGTTATGAATGGGAAGTGTAAATAACGATAAATAACCTGCAGCTTCCACGTTTATTCCTAATGGAGAATTTACCACTTTCAAAAGTCAAACACCTGATAGGCTAAAAATTACAGCCTTTGGTCTATCTGGAGCCAAAGAAACTGCTGAGATTCATCACCCCTCTTCTCCTTAAGAAGATATCCACTGAGCCTCAAGTTCTTTCAGGCAGACAGGTTTGATTTTTAAAAAGTCAGACTCTGAGCTGCAAAGAGTCTCACCCCACATTTTATACTTGAGAAAAGTAAAGCCAAGAGAAATGAAATTAATTGCCTGAAGTCATCCAGTGAGTCATGACGGAGTGAGAGCCACAAACTATGTATTCTTACTCTCAGATCAATGCTCTTGTCATGAGACCACACAACAGGGAAAAATCTCTACCTGACACACAGGCACACATATATCCATTCTGGGTTATAATTGACCTACAGAGATAATTGAAGCCATACTCTCTCTCTCTTTCTCTCTCTCAACTCTAGGTCTCTCTCTTTATTGTTATTTTTTTAGAGACTAGGTCTTGCCATTTTTCCCAGGCTTGTCTCTAACTCCTGAGCTCATGGGATCCTCCTGCTTTGGCCTCCCAAGTAGTTGGAGCTACTGGCTTATACCACCATGCCTGGCTGAAGCCATATTCTCTGTGCTAAATTTCTATTGGTCTCAATAGAAACAGGTCTGAGGAGGATTCTCAGATATAAAATTACATGCAATATTTCAGCTTCAAGTCCATCTTGTGATTACAAATTAATACCTTATTTTACGTCACACTTGAAAATAACTGAAGGAAACATGCACAATCTTTGATTTATCACCAGCATCGCTCTTTTTTTTTTTTTTTTTTAAGTTTTGGCCAGGGCCTGGTTCGAACCCACCACCCCCAGTATATGGGGCCGTCACCCTACTCCTTGAGTCACAGGCGCCACCCCACCAGCATTGCTTTTAACGTTTCCATTTTTGTTAGAAAATCTACATGTGTTTATGGATATATGCAGGAAAAAAACTCAAAAAGCCTAAATGTTAACCATAGTCATCTCTAGATGTTAGGATTCTGGTGATTTTTATGTTCTATTTTATATTTATTACAATTTATTAACTTCTCTTCTAAACCAAACGCCAATTATTTATATTATAAATTGTCCTTATCAGCAGCTCAGCAGAAGAGGAATAACATTAGAAATGTTATAATAAAATATTCAAACAGGGCAGCGCCTGTGGCTCATCGAGTAGGGCACCAGCCCCACATACCGAAGGTGGTGGGTTCAAACCCGGCCTGGGTTGAATTGCAAAACAGAAAAATAGCCGGGCATTGTGGCGGGTGCCTGTAGTCCCAGCTACTCGGGAGGCAGAGGCAAGAGAATCACCTAAGCCCAGGAGTTGGAGGTTGCTGTGAGCTGTGTGATGCCATGGCACTCTACCAAGGGCAATAAAGTGAGACTCTGTCTCTACAAAAAAAATAAATAAATAAAAAATAAAATAAAATATTCAAACATAGAAATTCTTGCAGTTTTTTTTGGCCGGGGCTGGGTTTGAACCCACCACCTCCAGCATATGGGGCCGGCACCCTACTCCTTTGAGCCACAGGTGCTGCCCCAAACATAGACATTCTTGGTATTGTTCAGGCTCCATACTATGTAATAACTTCACAATATCATCTCATGGTCAACTAAGCTTATAACATAAAATCTACATCAATAATCTATCCCAGGAAACAAAAACTCTAAACCCAATGATATCCCTTTCCCTATGTATATTTGGTCCATGGAATAGTAGGTTAATTTATTAAGTTACTGTTCCAAGATGGCCTCTCATTCAAAATCAGGAAGAGCTAGCTCAATAAATAGGATGTTTTCCTGGATCTTCACTGATCTGAATTGATGAAGGAAAGGACAGTGAAGTGTATTTATAATTACTCCCCCAAAATAACAAATACCAGCTAACATTTATTGAGTACTCACTATGTACTAGGCATCAGCCTAAGTTCAGTTTTATATGCATCATATTGTTTATTCCTCACAACAACCATTTAAGGTTAGGTCCTATTGTTGACCCTGTTTTAGGGATGAGAAAATTGAGGCTTACAGAGGCTAAGCAGCCTGCTCCAGGTAACCAAATTCAAGCCTAAGTCAATTTATTCCAGAATCCATTCTCTTAAACACTACACTGCCTTTTATTATTTTTCCATACGTAGAGTAACTTAAACTCACTGCTAATAAAGTGTTTCCAAGCAGAGGTTCTATCAGGTTTGCTTTAATAAGCAAAGCTCATTGTAATTAGCAGCCTCAATTAATGGGCTTGCTCAAGTTCTTCAAGCAAGTTAAACATGCCTTCCTGCAATCTAACATACACTATTAATTTGTTTAGCAGATTCCTTCTTCATAAATGGGATGAAAGTAAACTTAAGTCCAAGTCAAATTATCACAATATTCAAATTAACAGAGCCCAAGTTAATGAGAGTTCACTCTAGATCATTAATTTTTACAAAATATTTACCTCCTGCTTTGAGTTCACTTCTGTTATTTTAGCATTTATTGCCTGTATATTCATGTACAAACATATGTTTACACTCTTATAGTTTTCCCATAAAAGGCTGACTGCCTTCAAAATAAGAAGAAAAAGCCCAACTATGGTCCTGCCTAATTGTGAGACATTTCTAACATAGTCTCTAAAGAAATGGGCTTTAACAATTTGTTAAAAAAAAAACCTTAGGCCGGCACCAAGTAAATAAACAATAGAAGAAAAAGCTCAAGTTTGCATATGTAATGAACATTCCCATTCAATTTTCTTCAATAGTCCTCTCTCTTTAAGTAAAATTAATGTTCCAGGATTTTGATGCCTGAATTATAACTACCCCACCCCACTCTCCAAAACAAATAGGCATAATAATGCTGCATTTTTTGGAGCTTCTCTCTCCCATATATATCCTTCTAGCTAAAGTTCTAGATCAGCTACTGGCTCCTTATTTTGATTAAGTCAAGCCAGCATCTTAACCCACCCCATCTACAATTGTGCAATAGCGAAAATAACAATAATGCCCTAACTTTCAACTGAAAATGCTTGAAAATATAATCATCCATGCATATCGCATTAACATCCTTTCAGGAAAACTGCAGTATATATAAACCATAATTGATCATATCTTGAAAATATTGAATATTTCTATTGCTATTTTTACATGTCTAATGTAAGCAAAAATTGGAGTTTCAGGCTCGGCGCCTGTGGCTTAAGCGGGTATGGTACCAGCCACATACACCTAAGCTGGTGGGTTTGAATCCAGCCCGGGGCCCACCAAACACCAATGACGGCTGCAACCAAAAAATAGCCAGGCATTGTGGCAGGTGCCTGTAATCCCAACTACTTGGGAGGCGGAGGTAGGAGAATCACTTGATCCCAGGAGTTGGAGGTTGCTGTGAGCTGTGATGCCACAGCACTCTACCCGGGGCGACAGCTTGAGGCTCTATCTCAAAAAAAAGAAAAAAAAAATCGGAGCTTCAAGAGTCTAGTTCAGTGTTTACTCTAAGAAGACTTTATGAGCAAAGAAATGAGAAATGTTCCTCTCACACTGTAGTGACTACAGTTTAACTAGGCCGAGAAAGAGAGGGCCTGTGTGGTATGGCTAACTACTTATGGGAGTAATTTCACCTTACTACTATAGGAAATTTATTTCAGTTCCAGATATCACTTTCCCCATTAACTCAGGAGACCAAAGGAGCATAACCACTTTCCTTTCATCCCTGTCAAATGCAGCAAGTTTCTCAGGAAGCAAATACTATTTAAATCATTTTCATAATTCTAAAATGCCTGTAAGACAAGTCCAGGGTCTAATTATACCACTTAAATTTGTTGAAGATGTTTGGGTTTTTCTTTTTTTAACTTCAATAACCAAAGAGCCCAAGGGTTTAAAGCCCTAATAATCTAATAAACTTTGCTAAGTGAACATTGTAACAGATACGCCTGGATGGGATTTTGTAAATACCAGACAATTTCCCCTGATCTTTATCAGGGAAAAGAAGTCTAAATCTTTGGCAGGAAGAAATTAAATGTAGTGCAAAATAATAACATCTGGCCAGATTGTGTTTGTCAGAGTAGCAGCCCCTTTAGATGTCAGGCTGAAAAGTACTAAAATGAACTCTGAAGGGTGTGTGTGTGACTCTTTATGAGGCAATAGGAAAGGCTGCCACACTGCCATAGAATACTCAGGGTACAATTAACTCACCCTAGTATGTCCCTACAGAGAATTGTTTCACATCAATGGAATTCGAAGCCTTCTGCCAAATAGAAGTTTGGGGCCATTCTTGGGGTATTTCATTTATTTCTCCATTACTGTACAGATTCCTAATAGTACTTTCTATTTTTCAAAACGCCTATGATCATTTTAATGTGTTATTAAAGCTTATTTTTTTCTTCTAACTCTAAGGGAGATAGTGTGGCTCCATGAGAAAGGCAATGAGTTTGAAGTTACAAACATAATGCTGTCACTACTAATGTGGCTTTGGGCAAATAGCTTAGTAGCTATTAACTCCAGTATCCACATCTGTAAAATGAGGATAATAATACCTAATAGCATTGTTACTGTTATGAAAATTATTCAAATCTAACATATAGTAGACTTTACAGAGTTAACTAAGTAAGCTTATTTCTCCTTCACTTAAATGACTCAAATAAGTTCAAACATCTAACCTGACCAACTTTTCAGAGGCCTCTGACCTTAAAGGAGGCTTCATTTATGCAAGTAGATACTATCCTCCCTTCTTATCAAAATAAAAAAACCTCTCAATGTTATATTTGAAATAATATGTCCATCATTCAGGCTTCTTCTTTCACTATAAGCCATCTCAACCATCTGGCAGAGATTGCTAGAAAGAACATACTTTGTTTTTCCACTAATGATTACTCTGATGCATGGGATATTTTAATTGTTCTTCCTATCTCCCTGATTTTTTTCAATCTGGCATTTAGAGATGGAGAGTTAGAGTCATCTCACAACTTTAAAAAAATAGTTTTTCCCAATAAACAACTCTTTCCAGAATGTGTACCACAAAACAATGCTCAGCCACTGATTTATCTGGCAGGCGGTGTATCTATTTCAAATATTAATTGCTAGAAAGTGTACTATTTTTCCAGTCCCAAAAGAGTAGGAGTGTGGACAGAAGGCTTTGGTGTATTCCCCCCACCTACTACTCGGTTAGATAAGAACAAGTACTTTGGCTTCACTGACTGGGTTTCTTAAGCTACCCTTCAAGGGCTGGGGCATGTGGGAGTAAACACACATACTACATCAAAGAATAGTTCCAGGGCCCATTTTCCCAGCTGTGAAGGTGGGAAGGATGCCCAGAATCTACACTCCAAGTAAAAGAGACTGGCGGCAAGCAACATTTCACCATCCTCCAAGCACCTTTCCTGCTACTTTCTAGCTTTCTAGCTAGCATAGGCTGCAGTATATCTCTAAACCAAAAATTACTTCCTATTAAAAGGCCAGCAAGGTTTCAGATCCAGGGGGAGAAGAGGGAGTGCTCATATCAGTGCAGTAGATATGAACTCATTCAGACTGATAGTGTTAGGGAACAACTGAATAATAATTATAATCATTTAAACTTTAAAGCAGATTTATATACATTACCTCTTTTGATCCTCAAAAGCTCTGGCAGGTGACAGGTCAGGTGCTACTATCTTGCACATAAAGAAAACAAACTTAGACACTTTAAATTACTTACCCATTCTCACACAGCTGGTATTAAAACAGGAAATAGAGCACATGTTTGATTCATTCAAGGCCAATATGAATTAGCAAAAAATCAAGGAACATATTAGAAAGCAAAGAGAAGATATTGATATACTTGACTGAAATTGTTTCTAAAGTCCTACCAAAAAATTAAAAATTGAAGTAACAAATCAGTAAAAGCAATTTATAACATACAAATTGGGCTGGTATCCTGAATATAAAAAGAGCTATAAGAAATCAATAAGAAAAGGTCATCTAATAAGAAACAATGGATACCTATTTTTTCAAATGATGAAAGAATATTAATGAGAAAAATCACAAAGTAAAAGGTATAAATGACCAAAAAATCTTTCTCATAACCAAATAGTACTATTTATCCACTCAAACTGGCAAATGGAAAATGGTTAGGAGAATGGACATTGCTAATGAAAAGGAAAGTAAGTACAAACATTATAGAAATTAAGTAGAAAGGCTCGGCGCCTGTGGCTCTACGGGCTAAGGCACCAGCCACGTACACCTGAGCTGGTGGGTTTGAATCCAGCCCGGACCTGCCAAACAACAATGACGGCTGCAACCAAAAAATGGCCGGGCGTTGTGGTGGGCGCCTGTAGTCCCAGCTACTTGGGAGGCAGAGGCAGGAGACTCGCTTGAGCCCAGGAATTGGAGCTTGCTATGAGCTGTGATGCCACAGCACTCTATCCAGGGTGACAGCTTGAGGCTCTGTCTCAAAAAAATAAATAAATAAAAAATAGACCTTTCAATTTAGTTATAGTACTAGCAATATCAGCACTTAAAGAAAAATGAAACAGGCTCAGTGCCTGTGGCTCAAGCAGCTAAGGTGCCAGCCACAAACACCCTAGCTAGTGGGTTCAAATTCAGCTCAGGCCCACCAAACAGCAATGACGGCTACAACCAAAAAATAGCCGGGTGTTATGGCAGGTGTCTATAGTCTCAGCTACTTGGGAGCGGAGGCAGGAGAATTGCCTGAGCCCAGGAGTTGGAGGTTGCTGTGAGCTGTGATGCCACGGCACTCTACCCAGGGTGACAGCTTGAGGCTCTGTCTTCAAAAAGAATAAAAAAGAAGAATGAAACAGGCATTCAACTCCACATGTAAACTTACTTCAAAAGTTGTGAAATTCTTCTGGATTATCCCTGAATTCTTATCAAATGAGTATTTTTCTCAAACATGTTGACCTTTATCTGTGCAATTGATCCAGCATTTAAGAAGTAAAAGAAATGATGTTAGCTTTTCTAATCTTTACCAAAGAACCTAACTTGTAGCTTACTTGTATATTATCAAATTAATCATTATCAAATAATTATAGATATTATTATTGAAGGGTAAACTTTTCTGAAGAAATTAAAATATGACTCTAGGTGAAGGAAGTTAGGTTCTAGACATTTGCAATTTCCAGGAATTCTGTCACTACAGTTTTGGTGCTTGAAAAGTATTGATTTTACTTTTCTTAGTTCCCCGCCCACCTTTCAATTATATGGTACCCTTATATAATTGTGGTAGAAAATCTTATTCAAGTGGACTTTATCAAGCACTTTATCTTTGCTTTTCTTTTTAATCTCCCCTTATTATAAATGTTTATTTTATAGGTATCATAGCTGCAAATGTCTTTGTATTCTGTTTATGGAGAGTACCTTCTCTACAGAGAACAATGATCCGATATTTTACATCCAATCCAGCCTCAAGTAAGTCCAACTTTTGTGATTTTATTTTGAGGTAAAGATAGTATGTAAAAAATATGCTTTATGTTAATTGAAAGTCTGTTAAAAAAATGAATTATTTGTCAATAATTATAAGCAAAATCCAGAGGATTTGCTGTAAACTTGTGGACAGAGAACTCATCTCTCTTAATACTATACACGTATCCCAGGAGTCCAATATCTACCCTGTATGTAGTAAGGTATTTGGTGTCTAAATATTTTTTAATTAAGGTCTGTCATCACTAGAAGTTTATTCTTTGAGGAGAATATTATATTATATATAACTTTTTATCTACAACTGAAGTAATTTACTCACTCTTTTTCCTAACTATTACAACTTTTGCCATGAAGATGAGTTGCTTTCATTGAACTGAGAATTTTCATTGGCTGCATACTAAGTAGAAAAGAGATTTTTTTAAGATAGCTTTTTACCACTTTGAAAATGCTATCTTAAACTGTCACATTTAAACTTTTAACTATCTCTAGTTTTGTTTCCCGCTTGATTTATTTTTCAATAATAATAAAAATCTAAAGTAGATAATTTTTACTGGCTATATATTCCATGATTACCAGACTGTGTTTTTCTTTTCTCTTGTAGAGGTCCTTTGTTCTCCAATGTTGCTGTCAACATTCAGTCATTTCTCCCTTTTTCATATGGCAGCAAATATGTACGTGTTGTGGAGCTTTTCCTCCAGCATAGTGAACATTCTGGGTCAAGAGCAATTCATGGCAGTCTATCTGTCTGCAGGTAATAAGCTTTAAGCATTCTCACTGATCTGCAGAGGGGACAAAGGGAGTATTTCATATTTTACACACAGAACGTTCTCAGGACATGTTTGTTTCTCAAGTTGTATGTAGAGAAGGGAACCACAGATCAGTGGAACTCTTGCCTTCTCATTTTGCCGATTTCCTTTTACATGAATTATTTGGGTATACATAGTTTTAAATTAGGATTAACAGAAGTTAAGAGTTAGCATAGAATTTAAACATGTCTTTTTTTATCTCACTGGACCTTGAATCTTTAGCTCAGGCCTACCATTGTATAGGTAGTGGTTCCCAACTTCCTGCCCGTCTCATCTTCTGGATCTTTGTTAAATAGCCTTAAACAAGCTAATTTCCCCCTGTGTGTTCAGTTTCCAGAGGTTTTTAAACCAGGGCTTTCTAAAATGATTGTCAGGAATGAGTTTGTTCTGTCTTTTTGCAAGAATGTATATTGGCATGGGCTTGGAAGTGGTATCATTATCTTATTTCAGTTAGGAAATCATAGTGCACAATTCCAGCTGCCTAGTTACTACTAAGTTGACAATTGATCAAATTGTATTTACTTCTCTGCAAAATTTACTTAACTAAAACAAAAAAATATAAAAACTTATTTCTAAAATCTTTACACTTAAAAATGGTATATCTGGGTATGTGTTGTAGTACAAAACAGCAATGATCTTAGAGATAGAAGACCTAGGGTTCTGGTCCTATTTCTGCTACCACTATGTGATGTTGCAAAAATGACTAACCTGACAAAGTGCAGTGGCTCACCCTGTAATCCTAGCAGTCTGGGAGGCTGAGGTAGGAGTTTTGCTTGAGCTCAGGAGTTCGAGACCAGCTTGAGCAAGAGCGGGACCCCATCTCTATTAAAAAAAAAAAAACTAGCCAGGTATCTTGGTGGATGCCTATAGCCCCAGCTGCTTAGGCGGCTGAGGCAAGAAGATTGCTCAAGTCCAGGAGTTTGAGGTTGCTCTGAGCTATGATGATGCCACAGCACTCTACCCAGGGCAACACAGTAAGATTCTATCTCAAAAAAAAAAAAAAAAAAATGACCCTATCTGGATATAATAATACTTATCCTCCTTGACAAGGGGTTGTGGAAAAGATTAAATGAACGCATCTATAATAGGAACCAAAGTAAATACTTAATCAGTGTTAATTGAAGACTCTTGTATATCTAGGCCCTTGAAAGTAGAAGCTGAGTATTATAAAATAAAGCATATACTTCTTTCCCCATGTACTAGCAGAGGTATAAGTATAGAGGATCTGTTTCAGTTGGTCTGGGAGATCTTTTTGTTTGTTTGTTGTTTAAGACAGAACCTCTCTCTGTTACTGAGGTTAGAACGCCATGCTGTCCGCATAGCTCATAGCACCTCAAATTTCTGGGCTCAAGTGATCCGCCTGCCTCAGCTTTCCAAGTAGCTGGGACTGTAAGCACCCACCACCATGCCTGGCTGTTTTTTCCATTTTCAATAGAGACTGGGTCTTGCTTTTGATCAGGCTGGCCTTGAACTGACCTCAAGCAATCCTCACAGGTGTGAGCCACCAAGCCTGACCAGGAAGTTGTTTTGAAGTGATAGGCAAGATAAATATTCATGCTGTACCCCTATAGTGATCTGGATAGAAACTTGATACTTAATCTGTGTAAAGTGAATGGCAGAAGTAGAAACCATTTTGATACATCACTTAAATTATTGAAATGTCACTTTTTTCTCAGGTGTTATTTCCAATTTTGTCAGTTACGTATGTAAAGTTGCCACAGGAAGATATGGACCATCACTTGGTGCAGTAAGTATTTCTAATTTAAATTTTTAAAATTTTAACTTTTAAGTTTATTTTGAAATGACTTAAAAGAAAGTTCCCAAATTAATATAGAATTCTCATATGCCTTGCATTTTATTGTTAACTGACATCTTACAGAATCACAGGCCACTTGTCACAAACAAGAAATTAACATTGAAGCAACACTATTGATTGATGTACATCTAATTTAGAATTTGTAAATTTGTAAAGCTTTGTAAATTTCAGGCTATAGGTTTGTTTTTTTTTTTGAGACAGAGCCTCAAGCTGTCACCCTGGGTAGAGTGCCGTGGCATCACAGCTCACAGCAACCTCCAACTCCTGGCTTAAGTGATTCTCTTGCCTCAGCCTCCCAAGTAGCTGGGACTACAGGCGCCCACCACAATGCCTGGCTAATTTTGGTTGCAGTTGTTATTGTCGTTTGGCAGACCTGGGCTGGATTTGAACCCACCAGCTCTGGTATATGTGGCTGGCGCCTTAGCCGCTTGAGCTACAGGCACTGAGCCCAGGCTATAGCTTTTAACTGTTGATCATTTATATGTACTTAGAGAGAGTACAGACCAAGAGGAGTAAGTCATAAAAATGAGTATCCAGTCCAATAAACCGGAGAGCCTAATCTAGCACTGAAAAATTCTAACCAATTTTAATTAGATTTGCATCCGGTACTACATCCTCCTATTTAGTCAATATTTAGACAACTGGGCACTGTGTTAGACCTTGGAGTTGATCCAGATTACTGCCCTTAGGAATTTACATTTCAGATGTTTAAAAAAAAAATTTTAGGGCAGCGCCTGTGACTTAGTGGGTAGGGTGCTGGCCCCATATACCAAAGGTGGCAGGTTCGAGCCCAGC